>QODF01000281.1:417139-429733 GCA_024372805.1 Oostethus manadensis | reverse complement strand
GCTGCTCCTTCACATCAAGAGGAGCCATTTGAGGTGGCTCGGGCATCTAGTCCGGATGCCTCCCGGGCGCATCCCTGGTGAGGTGTTTCGGGCAGGCCCAGTCGGGAGAAGGCCCCCGGGGAAGACCTAGGACACGCTGGAGGGACTATGTCTCACAGCTGGCCTGGGAACGACTTGGTGACCTCCCGGTGGAGCTGGAAGAGGTCGCCGGCAACCGGGAAGTCTGGACTTCCCTACTGAAACTGCTGGCCTGCGACCCAAACCTGGATAAGCGGAAGACAATGAAATGGAATGGAATGGATTTTGCGGGGGATTATTTGGAATAGATTATCTTCACACAGACGTCTTCTGTCACAGGACTTACAGGTAACTCCAGACTGTCTTTGATCATTGGTTTCTCATTGGTTTAATTCTTTGCCATTCTGGGTATTCTTCCTACCATTTGATCGCCGTTTTCTGCCACATGTCTCTGGTTTTGCCTTCCGTTTTGAGGCACTGGAGATCCTTTTAGCTGAACAGCCAAACGATTTTTGCACCTATTCTTAGGTTTTCCCCTCTCCAATTAACTTTTTAATCTAAGTACACTGCTCTTCTGAACTATGTCTTAAACAACCCATTTTCCTCAGGCTTTCAAAGAGAAATGCACGTTCAACAAGTGCTGGTTTCCTTCTTAGATAGGGGCCACCTGATTCTTCTTTGTTTTCTGAGAATCTACTGCACCTACTGGTAACTTGTTTGCCACGTTGCAATAAAAACATACTAACAGCAGTGATTAATCTGATTAGTCGCATTGGACTGCTATCATTTTGAACACTGCTGTATGTTAAAGAATTGGATTCCGGCATATCCAGAAATACAGTGCGAGGAGCTGGTTAGAAAGTCACAATGTATTTGTGGCAGGCTGTAAAATAGTTCTCCACCTATTTTTGTATGATCTATCCTTGTGTAATTCATAATAATGTATATGCAGGTAATTTCCTGGTCAGTAGGTGGTGCACTATTACTGCATTAGGGAACTATGACCAAACCAAATGATGTGATGAAGCCGACAAGAAGTAAGCACCTTAGGAAACAGCGAGACATCTGATCATTTTAAATTTTAGTGGAGCGTGCACACTCCCACGATGTCCATGCCTATCCCGGAGGAAACAGAGGTACCCCGGGAGCCCATCAAATATTTTAATAAGGTATAACTGAGGTACAATCCCCTTCCGTGTGGTTTAGTTGTAGTTTTGCCTTTTATTTTGGTGTTTTGCACTTCTGGGCTGCAAACATACCTGGAAAAGGCGTGTGCCAAATCCCCGGATTTGATTGGTCTAATTGTTATCACTTCCTGTAACTGTGGGATTTGGTACATCCCCTTCGGTGTGATGTAATTGTAGTTTGTTTTTTATTTTTGTTAATGTGTTCTGCACATCTTAGTCGCTGTAATATTTGTTAACTTCATGTTGGCAACAGCGGAAGTCCACCCTCCCTGCGCCCGAACTGCTCTCACGCTTAGTCCAAACACATTTTCAACCCACGGCGCCCGAGAAGAGGCTTCGTCTGCGCGGCAGTGATGTTTGAGTAACGCACAGCGCCATCATCCCGGCGCGGGACATGACTCCTTTCACTCTGCCTCCAGGCAGAAGATGCAAATGAACGGGAAGAGCATGAAACACACTTTGTATTCTCCGGCAGGGAGCGTGCTAACCAACACACAGCAAGGGTGACTTTGTGTTGTTGTCATGACGTCACCCGCCGGGTTCGCTCTGAGTGAGCACAAAGCTCAGGCGGGGCTACTCCATCCCTGCTTCTCCTCTTGGTGTCGCTTTGACCTTCATCACTCTTGGATTCGATCAGTGTCATCATCCTTGTTACCATCTCACCCTTTTCAGCCTCTTTGTCCCGGCTCATGCTTCTTGTGTGTGTGTGTGTGTGTGTGTGTGTGTGTGTGTGTGGGCACATGCGGTGTGAATAATGAGGTGATTTTTATTCGTCCTCCTCGCCCTGCTGGGACCGCTGATTCAATTTGTATGTGCAGATAGAAAGACTGATGGTGGGACAGTGTGTGTGTGTGTGTGTGTGTGTGTGTGTGTGACAAGATTGAGAGGCTGCATTTAACTTTGCATGTAAGTGCATTTCAATTGATATTTAATTTATTTTTCATGATATTTTTCTGCGTATTTATTATTCTATTGATGATTTGGGGTTCATTGTTTAGGTCGGTCGGGAGGCGTAAGGAATTAGGGTTAGGTTATCTTTTCTGTTCATTGTTTACAACGTCCAGTCCTGTCGCCCAGCAGCACCCCCGAGGCTGGGATGCGTTTACTTTTGTATTCTTTTGCTTGTACACGTCTACACAAACACGCAGGAGTGTGAGTGTGTGTGTGTGTGTGTGTTGAGCACAACCACACAACATTGTAACAATGCTGGTTAACGTCACTTAAGGCAACTCGAATGCGTGTCATGCAATGGCGTGCTGTGCGACCAAAAACATTCATTTCAAAACAGAACCAAAGTGGAAAAGGACGGATGGAGGGAAGCGGGGAGCCAAGGAGCCAAGAGGAGGACGTATCCACACATCGGAAAGGAAGGAGGGGAAGGAGTGAGGAATCCAAGAGGATACGCAAGAACGAATGAGATAGAAATGAAGGTCATATGCTGTGGTATATGCCGCTTAGGGTCATGGGGGTGTGCTGGAGCCTATCCCAGCTGACTTCGGGCAGGGGGGAACACCCTGGACTGGTCATCAGCCAATCGCAGGGCAGACGAACAAACATTCCCACCTGCGGACAATTTAGAGTCGCCAATTGATGATAATAATGAATGACAGTTGTTATCAAAGCCTTTACGCTGAGGTCGTCATTATCCATCCACACCACGCTTGGTGATGGTAAGCCACCATGCAGCCACAGCTGCCCATCAAACCCTCCGACCACACACACCACTTTCATACTAGGCAATGTGGGTGAAGTGCCTTGCCTAAGGGCACAAGGAAATTCTTTTATTTCCTCCCACCTGGTGTTCCTCTGAGGCCTCCCATCCAAGTACTGACCAGGCCCGGTTGAGATCTGACGCGGTAAGGCTCTGACAGGCAGGTTTGGCCACAAATTAACCTAACATTGTTTTTGGAACGTTGGAGGCAACCGGAGAACCCAGAGGAAAAGCCTCCAGAGATGCCCAACGGGGATTCGATCTTCCAGATCACCTGACTGTGTGGCCAACACGCTAACCACTGCGGCCGTAGCGAGGATCCTACACAACAATTTAGGAGGCAGGAGATGGGATGTAAGTGTCAAGGAATGAGACCGCAAAGACCTGAGGGAAGGGGGCAGGGGATGGAGGGAGGAAAGGAGAAGGAAAAGCAGCAAGGAATCTAGGAGGGTAATGAGGAATTAATACCAGTTCTGTCCACATGAGAACGTTCCTGAGATCCTTTTTGCTGGGTTGAAAAAACATTGCACCGGGATTAGTAGATAGTGGTTATGCATAATCCAATATAATTATCATTATGCAGCATAAGACACCAAAAAATATTCCGATTATGTCGACTTGCCGTCAAAGCTCACGTCTGACGAGGCGGTGGTGGTGGGTCGGCGACATCACCGTTTGTGCATTGCATCGCGAGCTGGCGTTTCGGGATGATCTCACCTGGAAGCTTCCAAAAATGACGGTTTCAGGGCACGCAGAACGCCGTTCCCGATGTGGAGGAAAGCTTCGCCATTCGCTTTGTGTCAAAATCGGTGGTTGCCGACACAATTCCAGGGCGCTATTCATTTTATAAGTTGCAATACTGTCATCCAAAAAAGAAAAGAAAAAAGTTCATTAAAAAAATGTTGTTTTTTCCTACCCCCTGAAGACACCATGTGGCTAAAATATGGATGTTTTTACGACGGCGTGCCCGGGCCACATTTTAAACACACTTAAGATTCCGTGATTAAAAATCTTAATATTACGAGATTTAAAGCGATAAGTTTAGGAGGAAAAACAAGCCGAGCTTTTATGTACAGCATAACGGGACAGCACAACAAAACTAGGCTAACATGGGCTACAGTCATCTCACCGCTACACTCTACACCCCAACAGCGTTCCCAGGCAATGCCTATAAAATGATTTTTATTCCCGTAAAGTTACATGTTTACTCCCGTAATATGTGTGACTCTTGACCTGGGTCAGAGGTTCAATTGCGCCTTTTCTCGTAAAATTACGACTTCAAATCCAGTAAGTTTACAACATTTACTTTAGCTTGTTTGAATTTGCAACAAAAACTCGTTTGAATGTAATGCCTAAACTATCATTTCCCATAATGCACTAGGGTTTTCGGCTTGCGCAGATGCCTCCAGCGTGTCAAAGAAGATGACGCTGGTTTTCGACATGCTCGAAGAAAAACGCTGCACGAACGCAAAATACTTTTTTTTATTTTTTCACAACCTCGTCACGGAGACGAAAGCGACATTGAGGGGGACCGAGAGAGAGAAACGTGACGGAGATGTTCTGAGGCTCTTCAGCTCTTCAAAGACGACTTCAGTGGTTTCAGTGGACAGGAAGAGGAAGAATTAAAGCAATGTTATGTTTGAGCCCTTTTACTGCCGTGTTACAGGCACTCACAAAATCTGTGTCTTCTTTTTCTTTCTGCTTATCCCGTCTGTGTAAATACCCGATCTACTGTAATTTCACAACGCACATGTCTACCCTCCGTTCTTAACAAAGACAAAGTCCCCGGGCATCGGTCTCCGGACCGCTTTAAAACAACGGAAAGAAGAACTTGACGTGTGGATGTTTATACTTCAAGATCGCTTATTTGCTCATTTCACTGTCAGTCAAACAGACAGATCCTCCAATCACCTTGCAGAAGCTGAGCGTCCGGGCCCGTAGACTCCCAGTGACGCTCAGCGGGGACTCTGCAGGGGTGAATGAGAAAGAAGTCGTCTCAGTTACCTGTGATGAGCAGCTGCTTCTGAACAAAAGATGAAGGTATTCTAGTGCACAGAGTCAGTGAAATGTACACAGAGCAGTACATGTTTCACCAGTTCTTTGGACATTTTAGGGAAAGCTAAGATTCCCTGTAAGAGCAGTGCAGCGTAAGAGCCATCGCCGCCGACATACACTTTGCAAATGTGTTTTGTTTCGATCCGCAGCAACGTCTAGCGCCTGTTCCCCGGTCGGGAGGCAAGCGGCTGTGCAGCCCTTTTGTCAGATTGTGACTTTGCACCATTTGTGCTTGGCGGAGGTAACAGCGTGCCGCTCACACAAGTTACGCGGACCAAATGAGAGGCGACCGCCAGGAACGGCTCCCGAGCAGATGGAGCTTGTTGTCAGTCTGTACAAGTTTGTTTGTCTTTATCAAACACACACACGCACACACACACACACACACACACACACACACAGAGGTTGCGTTTTGATTTGAAGCGGCTGCATGCTGCAGGGTCTGCACAGATTAGCCTCCCCTGAACAGACGAGCATCTGAAACATTTGCATCGTGTGCTCATGTGATTTGTCCATGATGACTTCATGATGACTTCTTTCGATGCAGGAAGTTGATCAACACACACGCACACACACACACGCACGCACACACACATGCTTTTATGGATTATGTTTAATCTGCAGCCTCGTTGAATATTTTCCAAACATTTAATCCTCCCCTCTACATGATCCGGAGGCTGACAAATGACTAATAAAATAAATCCCTCCTTGACTCTCCCGCTTGTCAGTCAGACTATGACGCTGCTGGCCCTTTAAGAGAGAGTAAGTCTAATACTGTACATGTTACATGTTAGGATTTACATGAAACATTTCTTTAACTTTCTTTTCTTTGGTTTTCCCCCAATATTACAATTTTGGAAAGTATGTTTCAGTCGTCTGTGAGTTGTTTTTGTCTTGCACCAAGAAACGGCTTTGCGCAAACAAGAAAAGCGTGCAGCGGCCAAGAAGAGAAGCCTGGAAGAATAAAAAGCAAGCTTGTCGTTGACAGCATCCACACAAACGGCTTGGGTGGCACTGTTAGCACTTTTGTGTGCAGAGTTGTGTGTGTGTGTGCGCGTGTGTTACTGGGCAGGCAGACGGGCCATCACATGCTCCGCCTCCCCACTTCCTGTTAAGAAGAGGTTTTTTTTTTCAAGTTGACATTTTGGACACAAAAAGAAGCTAAGTTTTCATGCTGAACATAAGACAGACATATATGGCATCGGAATACCAAGAGATGTTGTTGGTTTTCTTCTACGGCTCCCTGCGGTATAAAAAAGCCCCTTCAGAATAAAAGCGCAAGATCAAAAATGGAGGATGTTGGACGTAGATGGGTTAGGGTGGTCGGGTTGGGGTAGAGCACCATAAATGTGTTTGTTTGTATGTGAGCCTACCCTCCATTCCTAGTCCTTTTTGACAAAGACCATTGGTAAAGTCATGAAAAAGGTACAGGGTTGTACTCATACAAGCCGTTATACAAGATTGCTGATTCGGTCATTTCCCTGTCAATCAAAAAGGCAGACCGTCAAGCAGAAGCCCGACGTCCGGGCCAGCCCGCTGCCCCATAGACCCCCAGAGATGCTGTGCGTCCGATGGGCGGGACAAAGCCCAGCATTTGTCCAATGACTGTTCAGTTTTGCACGGTGGAACAACAAACTCTACGCTTCCCCAAAACAAACTCATCCGGCACCCGACTGCGCGTCTTATTTTTGCGGATTATATCGACTATATTGAGTAATACAAATGTAAAGGTGGGTGCTTTTTCATGTCTTGGGGGCATTTAATAATGTTAAAAATTGTATTTAGAAAAATGTAAACCGGTTTTTAAACTATGAAAAAAATCATTCATTATTATTGAATCCTATTTTGTGGAAATTCACTTATCCCAGTCGGGTCTGGAACAAAGTAACCGCCATTACTGAGGGATTACTGGAGGTCTTTTTGCCTCTTGGAACATGTGGCGCGTTGGGTTCCCATCGAATGAAAATAATCATGAGAACAATAATTATGACTGTATATGTTAATTGCATGCTCCTTTTGGGAGTCTTTGTAGGAACAGGAAGCCAAACTGCAATCAGCAAGGATATATGATTCCAAAAAATCAGCTAATATTTAATACATTTCATTCAATTGTACTTGTATTTTTACAAAGGAAAAAATACTTCAAACTAAGAATTTAATCAAAAGTTACTTATAAGTAGGTGTATATTTTACTGATAAATAAAATATTATATAGTCATCCCTCATTTATAGCGGTTCATTGATCCGACCATGATAAATGAATTTCAGCAATACAGGATTCAATGTTAATAAATAAAATATATTCAGTTACAACACAGAACACCTTTTAAACATGATTCGAGTCCCCTAGATATGAAATAACAGCCCCATAGTCACCTTTACACTTTTATTTATTGTTTAGAACACGTTGCAACTCTTATGCTAGCGAGCGTGCTAATCACCTAGCCTCGAATGTATTTCTTCCAAACTTAAGAAGCCAAAAACCTACCACTTCCACACGTAATGGGAGGAGAACTTTATTTCACTCAATCATGTCGGACATGCCACGGCTGACTTCATGCAGTGTTAGGTTATTGCAGCTGCTATTGGCCGGAATACTTCATATTGGCTGGCATGGTTAGCGTCTGCCCAGGTCGAGTGTGTTTTTCAGTGAACGTTGAAAGTTTACGCCACAATTTTGCCTCGGTTTGCGTGCATTCTTTGCTTAGCGTACTGTATGGCATGCGGCTTGTGTTATTAATACACTGCATGAGTAAATCAGTTTTCTTCATTTTGTATTCATGCAAAATAATTCATAACTCTTTTTGAAACGCATTTTTCGGGATTTGTTTTGTCATTGTTGTCTCTCAGTGTTCAAATAAAGCTACCATTGAAATTATGGACTGATCCTTTCTTTGTTGGTGGCAAACTTACACAATCAGCTGGGGGTCAAATACTTTTTCCCCTCACTGCATGTGTGCATTTTTGTATTGAGATTCTGCTTGTGGTGCGTCGGGGTCGTTGAATGCGTGTTGTGTATTTTCATAGCGTGAAAATGACTTCCTGCTCCGTGAAATGTAAATGCCCATTTAAAAAAAGCAACCGGGCCTGAAGGCTTTACGCATCAAGAATATTCTTTTCCCAGCAGCACCGAGTCGGCACATGAAAATGGTCAAGTCTTTTCATTTCCACAAATGTCTTTTCGTAAAGAGTGCTGATGCAGCCTCGGGCCCGATGATGAAACGCTGATGAGGGACGCGGCCGCCATCATGCCTTTGACTTTTCCCCGAATGAAAAGACTCCATGTTGGTTACAAAAACTGTCGTTAGTGTTGATGGAATTTGTAGATGGCCCAATAAAACAGTTTACGGCTTGTTGGCTTCTTCAAAGACGACATTGGCTTCAGCGTGCAGAGCCATGTACGGTGTTTCCTTCTAAGCACGCGTTTGCAAAACCACCTAACGTTCGTCAGGACTCCACCTTGCCTTTGATGTTTGCAAACACCTGTCAACTGTAAATAAGGGAAATCCGTCCATCCAGTTTCTTCGGGTCGCGGGGGCAGCAGCCTAAGCAGGGAAGCCCAGACTTCCTTCTCCCCGGCCACTTCGTCCAGCTCTTCCCGGCGGATGCCGAGGCGTTCCCAGGCCAGCTGAGAGACATAGTCTCTCCAGCGTGTCCTGGGTCTTCCCCGAGGCCTCCTACTGGTCGGACGTGCCCTGAACACCTCCCCAGGAAGGCGTCCGGGAGGCATCCTAACCAGATGCCCGAGACACCTCATCTGGCTCCTCTCAATGCGGAGGAGCAGCGGTTCTACTCCGAGTCTCTCCCGGATGACAGTGCTCCTCACCCTACCTCTAAGGGAGAGCCCAGCCACCCTGCGGAGAAAACTCCTTTCGGCCGCTTGTACCCGCCATCTTGTCTTTCGGTCGCTATAAATGAGGGAAATGTTAGGGGAAATTCTGGTGCCATCATCAAGTTACTTTTCTCAGCAGACTATTAAAACGAGGACTCCGAGGACAAAATAAGGTAGTTCCCCAAATCAAGGAAGACCACAAATCCGGGGTCTCAGATTGGTGCCATGGAGGGCTGAGACTCTTCACTAGAGCAGGTGATTTTCATGATCAGCACCTCCTTCAATTTGAGGCAAGGAGGTCATCAGCCGAAGCAGCTGCTTTTGTGACCGGCTGGGAAGAAAACCTGACCACGATCTAATAGCGGTAATAAGTAGGGGGGTACACGCTGGACCGGTCGCCAGTCAATCGCAGGGCAGACCAACAACCCCTCGCCAGTTACCCTACCATGCATGTTTTTGGAAGGTGGGAGGAAACCGGAGTACCCGGTGAAAACCCACGCACACACTGGGAGAACATGCAAACCTCCAAACTGGGGTCTTGTTCGTTGGTGAGGGTAGGTTGGAGTGTGAGGTCGACCGGCGGATCAGTGCAGGAGTGAGATGGCTGTACCAGACCGTCATGAGAGGGCGAAGCTCTTAATTTCCCGGTCCACGATCCCACCCTCACCTATAATCATGAACTTTGGGTCATGACCGAAAGAACAAGACTGCGGATACAAGCAGCTGAAGTGAGTGCACTCCGTAAGAGGTAGGGTGAGGTGGTCGGTCACCCGGGAAGGTCTCGGAGTAGAGCCGCTACTTCGTCACATTGAGAAGGCCTGGGAAGCTAGTCCGGATGCTCCCGAACGTCTCCCTGGAGGGGTGTTCTGGGCATGCCCAGACAGGAGAAGATCCCAGGGCTGATCTAGGCATGTCTTACAGCTGGCCTGGGAACGCTGTGGTGTCCTCCAGGTCTGGTCCCGGATAGACTGAGGAAAATCGATGGATGGATGACTTATTCCCTTTTTCCCCAACCAAATCTACCAAAAATTAGAACATTATTGTGCTTCGTGTTGTCATTACCATTTAATGACTTTATTTGTTGTTATAATATTCCCGTGGTGTTCCTTCCGGTTCAATGATATTTTAGACCAATAAAATGGAGCTTGTTTGGATCCTTCCCGCCACTCGGCGACCGGCCAGCAGGCACTCGCAGACTCCCGTCCGTCCATCCGTCCTTTTTCTCTACCGCTTATCCTCTTGTGTAATAGAAATGTCTGTCTCCTGCTGCGTCTTCCACAGAAGTGTCCGTCACAGCCAAGACCTCTCCCAGCCCGTCTAGTTCCTAATCCCAGAGGCAGTAGCAGGAGAGGCTGTCAGCGTTACTACCCGGAAGGTCAATCACTGTGCTGGCGGGGGCGGATGGGGGCCCGGTGGAAGGGTCATGAGAGTGGGAACAAACCACATTGCCAAAAATGCAGGCTCTTCTGGGGTTCTTCTTCCAAGCCCTTGTTTCATTTTTCCAACACGTTTGCCAACGCTGGCAAAGCACCGCTAAACACCCCCACTGCAACGTTCACGCGTTTTGTCCGATCAGCACATTTGCCGGGCACACCCTCGGGGGACTGACGAGCATGTGTGTCAGATTTGTCAGCCAATTGTTTGAAAACCACAAGCCGGAAGCTCGGTTGAGAGGTTTATTCTTTTTTTTTTTGGGACAAAAATTGTAGGTACACTTGCGGGATGAAATGGTGCCACAAGTGCTTGACAACAGAAAGTGGAAGTCAAATAACGACATGAAAGCATACGCAGTTCACAAAATAAATGGCAAACAGGGCCGCACGGTGGATGAATGGGTCAGGAGGTTCAGGGTTGGAATCTCCGTTGGGCATCTCTATGTGGAGTTTGCATGTTCTCCCCGTGCGTGTGTGGGTTTTCTCCGGGTACTCCGCTTTCCTCCCACATTCCAAAAACATGCATGTTAGCTTCATTGGCCGCTCTAAATTGTCCATTAGAGTGTGAATGTTTGTTTGACTGGCGACCAGTCCAGGGTGTACCCCGCCTCCCGCCCAAAGCCAGCTGTGATAGGCTCCAGCATCCCCGCCACCCTAATGAGGATAAGCGGTATAGAAAATGAATGAATGGATGGTAAACAAGAAAAGAAAGGGTTGAGGTTGCGCAAGGCAGGACATGCACATTCGCACTCATTGAGGTCATGAAATGTTACCTTCACGCGCTCCCATGAAATATCCGCGTTTGGGACCAAATAGGAGGAGAGAAAAAGGGTACAAATCAAGTACAGATCTGTGCGGAGCGGGGGCACTATGATGTGTTCAAGGACCATTGAACAAAGTGGGATGGGTCACCGCCCCCAACAAACATAAACATGTAACATTACCAAAAAAAAAGTATATATATAAATTGTTTAGAAATAAAAAAGTGTTCCATATTTCCAAAATGGATAAGCATTCAATGTAGTTATTTTTTAAGTCTTTTTTATCATTGCACCGGAACACTTTCCACCGCCCGGTTTGGCCCCGACCACGCAGCGCCCGCAGCCGTGTGCTAGTGACGCCTTGCTATCAGACTGCTGATGGCGCAGGTACTGCGTTTGCAATGATGCACCTACAACCCTTTTGTATTCCTAGGTAGATTTTTACATTTCTAGTTTATTTATGTTATACTGTATGTATACTGTATGTATACTGTATGCATACTATGTGTATACTGTATGTATACTGTATGCATACTATGTGTATACTGTATATATACTGTATGCATACTATGTGTATACTGTATATATACTGTATGCATACTATGTGTATACTGTATATATACTGTATGCATACTATGTGTATACTGTATATATACTGTATGCATACTATGTGTATACTGTATATATACTGTATGCATACTATGTGTATACTGTATATATACTGTATGCATACTATGTGTATACTGTATATATACTGTATGCATACTATGTGTATACTGTATATATACTGTATGCATACTATGTGTATACTGTATATATACTGTATGTATACTGTACATATAGTGTATATATACTGTATGTATACATACGTGCTCTTGCACAGTATCCTCTCCCAACAGAAGAGCAGGTTCAGGGGCAGATTACTATCACTGTCCTGCCCCAAGCCATGCGGCTTTTCAACGCAACCGAGTGTGAGGGAGATAAAAAACATGACACACACCGGACTGGACTTTTTGCTTGCTTATGTCTTAGACTATTATGTACTAATATGGATTCTTATTTACTGATGCATGTTATTTGATTTTTACGTATTATTGCAGCACACGTTGGATGTGAGGAGTTAAGAATTATTTCTTTATGCTCCGTGATCAAGTGATTACGTTTAGAACATGACATTCTTGGAGATGAATAAAGTATCTACCTATATGTTTTTTCTCCTCATCCAATCTCCAAAACTTCCATCCATCCATTTTCTATGCCGCTTATCCTCATCAGGGTGGCGGGGATGCTGGAGCCTATCCCAGCTGGCTATGGGCGAGAGGCGGGGTACACCCTGGACTGGTCGCCAGTCAATCGCAGGGCACATATAGACAAACAAACATTCACACTCTAATGGACAATTTAGAGCGGCCAATGAAGCTAACATGCATGTTTTTGGAATGTGGGAGGAAAGCGGAGTACCCGGAGAAAACCCACACACGCACGGGGAGAACATGCAAACTCCACACAGAGATGCCCAACGGAGATTTGAACCCAGGTCTTCCAGATCTCCTGACTGTGTGGCCAATGTGCTAACCACTCAGCCACCGTGCGGCCC
>QODF01000281.1:401547-413297 GCA_024372805.1 Oostethus manadensis | reverse complement strand
CCCCCCCACCCCCCGCTAAGACAAAAGTTTGCCCACCCCTGGTCTATTTTATGTTTTATCAGGATGTCTTGTCTTTCTGTCTTTCCTAATAATCTCTGTATTAGGTCACCATAAAGGTTCCATACTGTTCAGGCCCTTGTGAGGTGGCAATCATGTGATCGACACGCCGGCGAAGGCTATTCCACCAAACTGGACCTGAACATCTCTTGCTTCTAGAAGAAGACAGGAAAGTACGCACTAATCGCGCACAGAGGGGATTCCACTTGCCCGGCAACACGCACCCACGCACGCAGCGTGATGGGATGCTATGATGGTACAAATGTGTTTACCATGAAAGGACACCACGCGGGAGCACATTGTCGCTCCAAGAAGAAGGTCAAGTGGAAAGCAAACATCCATGCTCGCTTCCGGCATGTTCTCCTCACCCCCGTTTAACCCGTGCTGCACGCGACAACAATGCAAACAGTACAAGTTAGCATTATTATGCTTGGAAAGGCAGAGCGTTTGGTTTGTTGTGGCCTTGAGTCAAAAGTCTTTGGCTTTGTACTGAGTCCATATTGGAACAGATTCTGGTCGTTATGCCAGGCAAAGCCAGGGCATGGAGGGGATGCGCTCTGGTCACTGCAGGATTTGGTCTCTGCTTTTTGCAGATGATGTGGTCCTGCCGGCTTCATCAGGCCGTGATCTTCAGCTCTCCGGGTCAGGTTGCAGCCGAGTGTCAAGCTGCTGGGTTGAGAATCAGCACCTCTGAGTCCGAGGCCGTGCTTCTCTCCTGGTCACGATGCCTCCCAGACACCCCCCAAGGGACGTGTTCAAGGCATGACCCACTGGCAGGAGACACCGGGGAAGACCCAGGACAAATTGGAGAGACCATGTCTTTCGACTGGCCCGGGAATGCCTCGAGATCCACCAGGAAGAGCTGGACAGAGTAGCTGGGAAGAAGGAAGTCTGGACTTCCCTGCTTACGTTGTTGACTCGGCCAAGCAGAAGAAGATGGATGGCGTATTGTTATGTGTCATCAACGACAATGTTAGCTCATTCCCCTACTGAGAAGTATTAGGGTTCAGTATCTTGGCCGAGGATACCTCCACCTCACCATTTTGATTCTCTCGGACCTCACAATCAGTCATTCCACGCATCATTCCCACTTTTCTCCCACTTTTCAGATCAGGACTTCGACTGGGCCACTCCAAAGTCCTCATTTTGTCTTTCTTCAGCCATTCAGAGGTGGACTTGCTGGTGTGTTTTGGATCATTGCCCTGGTTTCAGCTGGAGGTCACAAACAGATAGCCGGACTTCAAAATTCATTCCCAGACCATCACACCACCACCACCATATTTTACTGTTGGTATGATCTTCTTTTTATGATATGCGGTGTTACACACCGTCCGAAAAGGTCAACTAGACCACAGAGTGTTTTCCCAAAGGTCTTGGTGATCATCGAGATGTTTTCTGGCAAAAGTCAGATGAGCCTTAATGGGTTTTTTTGTTCAGCAGTGGTTTTTGTCTTGGAATTCTGCCATGCATGCCCTTTTTGCCCTGAGTCTTTCTCAAGGTAGTCATGCACATGACCTCAACTGAGGGAAGTGAGGTCTGATGTTCTTCGGATGTTGTTGTGGGGTCTTTTGTGACCTCTTTGATGAGTCGTCGCTGGGCTCCCGGGGTAATTGTAGTTGCCCGGCCACTCCTGGGAAGGTTCACCCCTGTTTCACGGTTTTGCCATCTGTGAATAATGGTTCCCTCTTAGAGGCTTTCTAATGCCTTTACTGCCGAATTTTCATTTATTTGTTTGTTTTTATTAGTTTTCCTGCTAAATTATATTTTTTGCAATGTGCTGGGGGGGGGGGGGGGGTAATAAAACACAGCTCCGAGCCACAAATGGCCCCCGGGCCGCACTTTGGACACCGCTGGTCCACACGAATGAGCATCTGACAAAATGCAAGAAAGTTGGAGAAGCAGGGGAAGAGACAAAGCACTTGGAGCACCACCAGCCAAATGTGGCACAATCTGCTTCTGTGTCTCCTTTTAGCCTGGTGCTGTATATTGTGTTATATTATTAGATTCTTCCTTTTGGTCAGTGTCATGGTACATATATTTTGCGTGGTAATGTATTAGTAAACGTGCATGTTAGGGTAATTGGTGACTCTTCAGGGTATGAGGTGAGTGGGAATCTTTGTCTATCTGTGCCCCGCAATTGGCTGGCGACCAGTCCGGGGTGTACCCCGCCTCTAGCCCGAAGTCAGCTGGGATAGGCTCCAGCTCACCCACCGCCACCCCATTATCACGTACTGTTATTGTTTTTATGATTACGAGGTGGGACTGAGGATCCAACCAGCAAAGTTCAGGTTGTGAAACGACCACTCAACCCCCAAATACCAAACGCTTAGTTTGGTATGTTCAAGTACTGAAAGCTGCTGTAATGGATTCTAAACACAACGTGGCTGTATTTAGTTGGAAATAAAAGTGGTTGATTTGCAAACGCTATCATTGCCCACAAGGATTCCCAGACATTTGGTGCGCATTTTTCATGCACAGCATAATACTTTAATCCTCCTCTGCTCTCAGGCCGCTTTGAGTGTCTTTGTTCAGCCGGTCTAAGGGAGCATAACAAGGTTTTCAGTCGCTGTGCACTGTTTTTTGGAATTGATTCCACAAGCCTTATGTGAGACATGAACACAGGTTTGTTGATACATGTGTAGTAACCGTGTAGTAACAGGCACATTCATAATAACATTACGTATTTTGCTCTGTTTTGGTCTTTGTAAGCGTTAGCGGAACTTTCCTCCCGGGTGTGTTGCTTTCACATAGCAACAAAAACACAAACACACGGCAGCTCCAGCACGTGGCGTTACCTTTCGGTAGTGGCCCGAGGCATCGTGGGCGAGTGTGTGGCGAAGCTAGTCGCTATCCAGCTAGCAGGTAGCCGGTGTGATGTGACGCGGTGTCACTACACCAGTAACGTAATACTTGGGGATAACAATGTTAATAACAACAATGTGGTAGCTTGGTCATATGTCTTCGTCACGTCATGTAACTGGAGTGTTGGCGCTCGTTCCACAACTCCAATTTTGGATCTACTGACGGTTGTCACACAAGGACTGTCTCCAGCTGCAATAGCACTCCCCTTCTCTCTTTAATTACCGTCATCCACTCACAACGGGAGGCTAACAAGCTAAATAGCGGATGAGGTTGTGAACCCACAACCTCGAGGTTTTTAAGTGAAATGTCTAGAAGGTTAGAAGGTCTGCTTTCGCTGATTTCCCGTCTGCCTATCAGATGGATGGCAGCACAGAAAAGGCTTTCAAAGTCGAGAGGGAGAGGAAAACGGCCGAAATTCCCCGGAGAAGCGAGAACCACTCTGCATGCCATTTCTCCGCTCAGAACTGCTGCCCGTCTCTCAACTCAGCTCCTCATCCCTCGCCAGCTGATTTCATTGGAAATATCTTTTAACTTCTAATTTTTCCTTTTTACTGGGAACCTTTCAGAGGGATGGTCCTTCCTAACACCATCATTATTGACATGAACAACACGGAACAGTGGTTAGGGTTTGTTTTGCCTTGAAAAGAAGCGCCTGTGGTTCGGCGGGTCAGCTATAGAGTCATGGTTGATTGGTTTCTTTCATTGCTGTCTTCTTTTTGCCTCTAGGGATCCAGTCTGCTGCGACAAATTCCCAGTGCTGAGCAATGAGGAAAAAGGACAGGAAGTGCCCATCCAAACAGAGGGGCGGACACCCACGAAGGACATGAGGACCGACCAATCGGGGCAGATTTAAAAACCTAGAGGAGCCTTGGTCGATTCCCGACAAAAGCTTGCGACATCCAAGGGGAAACGTCTCTTCTACATTTTGTCCTCCTTAAGTCACTGCCTTATGGCGAGCACCTCTCTGCCACTTTCCCCAATGGACGCCCTGGCGCCATCCCCTCAGATACACGGGGCAGCACCGGGAGGGCCGAAAAAAAGCAGGACTTCTCGGCCGGCATTCCTTGGCTGGCTCGCGTTGCTCTCCGTCTTGGGGTTACCGACGGTTGCGGCCGATTGTTGGCTCATTGAGGGAGAGAAAGGCTTCGTCTGGTTGGCCATCTGCAGCATGAACCAGCCGCCCTACGAGGCCATTCCCTCGCACATAAACAGGTAAGCACCCATCACTCCCTCAAGATCACACCGATACGTCCAGTTCAGCTCGGTCTTCCACGTACGGTTCCGCTCTGCAACCCGCTTTACTTGCAAGCTGTACTACATTACCGATCACTACTCCAACCACAGGGTTCCTGGACTGAACAGAGCCATACCATTTGTTAGATATTGAAAACTCGGTTGAAAGCCTGATCCCTTTGTGTGCAGCACCATCGTGGACTTGAGACTGAACGAGAACAAGATCCGCTCGGTCCACTATTCCTCCCTCAGTCGATTTGGCAACCTCACCTATCTGAACCTCACCAAGAACGACATCAGCTATGTGGAGGACGGAGCTTTCTCGGCACAGTTCAACCTCCAGGTGAGTCCCGTTGGCGGTGAACTACATGGTGCGTGTGACCAATTTGGTCCATGCGAGCCAGTCTGATGTACGACAAACAGAAAAAAACAGAGGAAAGGAAAAATTCATATACAGCATATTTCCAGTATATCCCTGACGGAAGCAGGGGTTGGTCATGTCTGGATAAAACTGGTAGTAACGGGTCAGACCCATACAGTGTTGTATTAAATACAGTGAAAGACCACAGGTTTATAGACCATCAAAGACTAAATCAATGTGAAGCCATGTGGAGGTTACCAGACCAATCATAACATGTGTAACGCAAGCTGCTAGTCCAGCAGGTGAAATGCAAACACGAGACCATCTAAAGCATCAGCAGCGGCTTTGATCAGCATGCAAAACATGAAGTATGCTGCTGAGCCCGTCATCCTGCAGCCCCGTAGCGAGCTGGCCGCCGCCCTTTGGAGATTAGGAGTAATCCCACTTGTCTTTGTTCGCCTGTTCTCCCTCCAACCCACACCCACTTTTCAAGGTTCTCCAGATGGGCTTCAACAAACTGAAGAACCTGACAGAGGGGATGCTGCGAGGGCTGGGCAAGCTTCAGTACCTCTACCTGCAAGCCAACCTCATTGAGACGGTCACGCCCAACACCTTTTGGGAGTGCCCCAACATTGAGAACATTGACCTCTCCATGAACAGGTATTTTGGTTTTGTCACGGAAAGGAACACTTCCTCATCTCCCCTGCCAACCTATGCCCCACCCCACCAACACACTGTGGGGACAAAGTGTGTTGGTGGGGTGGCATAGTTGATGGATATGTTGGGTAAAGAAAAAGCACCGCAAAAGCGTGGCAAGCGAGGGCTGCAGGGTGGCCTCGGGGTTGGCATGTTGGCTGTACAGTCAGGAGATCTGGAAGATCTTGGTTTGCATCTTCTTTGGGCATCTCTGTGTGGACTTTACATGTTCTTTGCGTGTCTTCTCTGGGTACTCCGGCTTTCAACGGGCATGTTGGCGACTCTAAATTTTCCATAGGTTTAAATAAATGTGAGTTCGAATGCTTGTTTGTGCCACCAGTCCAGGGTGCACCCTGCCAAAGTCAACTGGGATAGGCCCAGCATACCCCTTTGACCCCAGTGAGGATAAGCGATATAGAAAATGAATGACTACATGAAAAAGAAAAAACTAAAGTTTTGACTTTTTTAAAATAAAATTTAAAGTGGAATATTGTTGGTCATGGGAACCATTCCCTCCTGATTTTGATAGGATGCAAATGAGGGTTCCTTCTCCTATAAACTGGTTATGGAATTCATATTGATCGCTTAGGTAGTTTAGAAGTTCTTATCTAAAGAAAGTGGTGTCCATAACGATCAAATGCATTCACCTCTAATGGGTTGTGCCCACCTGTGTTCCTTCTTCAGGATCCAGGTGCTGGACGGCGGTTTGTTCTCTGGACTTTCCAAGCTGACCACTTGCGAACTTTACACCAATCCGTTCAACTGCTCCTGCGAGCTGCTGGGCTTTCTGCGCTGGCTTGGCTCCTTCCCCAACAGGACCAGCGAGAGGATGGTGTGCGACTCCCCTCAAGGATTCTCAGGGTACAACCTCCTGAGCCAAAATCCCCGCATGCCCGCGCAACGCAACGCCCTGCACGTGCTCAGTCTAGTGTGCACAGAGGTCGGCAGTAACGCTACATCCTTTTACATCAACGGCTTGTTAGAGGCCACCACCCTGTCTCCGGATTTCTCCCCATGTGGACTGGATGACTGCGCTTCGGGCACGCCTCCCGACGAGGTGATCTATCATACCATCTTCACGGAAACCAACCCCATCATGACTCTGAAGCAGGTGCTGCATTCGAGCGCCGTGATCACGGTGGACATTCCCCATCCCTACAGAAAAATGTACATCCTGATGCTTTACAACAACAGCTTCTTCACTGATATTCAGAAGCTGAAGAATCAAAGAGAAGATATTGAGCTAAAGAACTTAAAACCCAACACGGACTACACATACTGTGTGGCCTCCATACGCAACTCTTTGCGCTTCAACCACACCTGCCTGACTATCTCCACTGGCCGCAGGGGAGGACCAGAAAGGGTACCCAATGAGTCGTCAGCGACCCATTACATTATGACTATTTTGGGATGCTTATTCGGAATGCTGCTCTTCCTAGGACTTGTTGTCCACTGCCTGAGAAGGAGAAGACTCATGGAGGAAAAGGAGCGCAAGATGAGCAGGATTCAGAGAACTCTGATAGAGCTTAAGTACGGTGGTGAAGAGGATATTGAAGGAGGCAGTTGCGGTCCTGTTTCACAGAAGCTTGCCAGCGGGGACAGTCTGTCCAGGATGCCCTACCTACCTCAAGGTGCCGAGATAGATCCATACCAGCTGCAGGAGGTGGTGGAAACGCCACCACACAAGCCTGCTAAGCTTAACTACATGGAGGTCAGAGGGTCTGGTGCGGAGAGGGAGCGAGAGATGTCGCCGCAAGCCAATCCCCAGGGATCCGTTGCCGAGATCTCCACTATTGCTAAAGAGGTGGATAAAGTAAACCAGATCATCAACAACTGCATAGATGCTCTCAAGTCTGAATCTACCTCCTTTCAACAGGGGATCAAATCCCCATCTTCAGCAGGTGGCGGTGCTGTGTCCACAGCAGAGCCACAGTTGGTGCTCCTCTCTGAGCAAGAAGAGCGAGGAGACAGAGGCGGTGAGTTCCTCTCGCCGGTCTATAAGGGAGTAAGAGGAGGGCGAGGCTACCATCACTCATTGCAACGACACCACAGCATGGAAGCTCCCCCAACCTCCAAGCGGCCCAGCACATCCTCGTCTCCTGGTTCTGCCCGGAGCCCACGATCATTCCACTCTGAAGGAGCCTATCACTCATCAGAGACTCACTACATCGAGAGGACCTCGCCTGGAGAGAGAGGTGACAGAGGAGGCGAGGAGACCATCCGCACTGTCAATCCAGCAGCGGCTATCCTACGAGCCGAGGCCCAGAGAATTCGCCAGTACCACGAGCACCGCCACTCCTATCCCGGCTCCCAACAACACCTCCAGGAACTGCAGCACCACCCCCAGATCATACAGGAGCATCACTACCACCCTGGCGGGCGCAAGCCCTCCATGCTAGACCCGCTCACCCTTGGCCGGCAGGCCAAACAGCGTGAGTTAGCCTACTCACAGTTGGCACCGCCCTACCCTCTGTCACCGCAGTACCACAACCTCAGCTACTGTTCCAGCCCCGAGGAGGATGAGGAGGAGGAAGAAGAAGGGCTACTCTGCACTCCGACTCTCGGGCTGTGGGAGCGTTTCAAACTGCACCGCAAGAGGCACCGGCAGGCGTCCATGGAGGACGAGGGCTATGTGGCGGCCGGGCATGCACTTCGGCGGAAGGTTCAGTTTGCTAAGGATGAGGATCTCCACGACATTTTGGACTACTGGAAGGGGGTGTCGGCCCAGCAAAAGGCCTGAGGGAAACCAACACTGTGAATACACAGACCTGTAAATAGACACAAACACAGAAACCAGAGGATGGGAAGGAATCATCATACGCATATTTCAAAGCCTTCCCAAAACCTGGCACGGAGGACCAAAGTGGAGTCATATAGAACCACAGAGTTCGTAACTTACACCGATTTCTTTTCTAGTCTAATGGAACTCACAGCTCAAACTTATGTAGCTTTTTCTGCGTTTCCAGTGATGGGAGAACAGGTTAGCGGGCGACACGTCCTGAAATTTAACTTAGCTCAGACTGACTTTTGTGTTTTACTCTCAGCAAGAGACATGGTAGATCACCATTTTCAGGACGGGTCGCCCCGCAACGCCGAAGCCCCTTTTCCACTGCACTGCTCGGCTGGACTCGTAGGCCTACTATAGGCTATTATTTGAAATAGAGTTGGAAGATTGTTGATGGCGCATATTGGTAAGCATTACTCCCCGAACCTTGCCACTCCAGCCTTTTAGCTCAACACCTAGCACTCTCCTTCTGAAGGACCTTGGTCGGAGCCCACGGCGGTGCAGTCCACGCCTGCAACTTGTAACGCAAGAGAGCAGTTTTCTACCACATTGTTAGCACCTCTCGACCATCTGAGAAGTTTCCCGCGACTGTGGAGCCAGCAGTGGAAAAACAAAAGCTCCACAGCGGGCTGACCCAAGCTGCCAAACGGAATCGCGCTGGTACCGTGCAGTGGAAAAGTGAGGATGGTGTAACGTGCCAAAAGCCAACAAGGGATAACGGAGTCCTTTTCTAGCTTCTCCTCACTTTTATATAGAGAATTTATTCAATTTCAATATGTTATTATTCTTATGAATTCTTCTTCTTACTGTTCCTACGATCCTCATCATTACTGCTCTATTATTTCAATACGGCATGGCCCTGTGGTTGGCGTAACCGTGCCCTCACTGGTCGGAACTTCTCAGCCGAGGAGCACACAACAACACTAAGAGGCGTTTGAATGCCCCCTTTTTTACCAGGAGGACCCGGCGCCGGCTCCTCGGCTAACCGAGGAGGCCATGTCCCGATGTGAGCTAAAAAAGTTCTATATTTGCAGCAGAGGTTTGTACCATGTGCTTTTTCAAAACCTTACCCCAGAACTTAGATAGCCACCTGCTGAGTTATGGGTTTTTTAGGTTGAACTTGGAAAAAAAAAAAAATCTTCAAGTGAATGTCCTTAATTCCCACAAGGGGAAACTTATCTGCACTGTTAAAAAAAAAAAAGGAAAAAAGAGCTAGAACTCTTGTCAACTTCCTTCCTGAAACACCGTAGCTCCACTGTGTCTCATCTCCCAGCGTGTCCCAGTTTGGAACTGGGTTATTTGCTTTTTCTTTCTTTGTGCTTTTTATTCTCTGGTTGCACTGTGGTGCCGTTGTGCCAACTTGACAAATCACAAAAGCGAGTGTTTTGGAAACAATTTTAGGCCCGATCCATACACGGACCTACGTGTACATAGTCAGTATACAGTACACATCATACGTACTTCATACAGTATACTGTACGTATGAAACATCCAACCACAAGTTGCAAAAGATCGCTTCACCTTTCAGCCGTCCTATCATTTTTAAGACCAAAGTACTGTGGAAATCAATTGACCCTTGCAGACCACACCTCCCCCGCCTTTCGGACCCCGAATGACACCAATACATGCGCTCGAGTGTACCCATGGAGAGTCCGCCACAAACTCAAATGATGAATGTATTCTTTGCCGTAGTCACACTGAATTGTTTCCTGGGTCAGGTATTGATGATGAGTCTATAGACCACAAGGGCCCTCGGAAGGGTCCACGGAAGTTTAGAAGGGGTTTTTTGTGTTAAAATCTGTGTTGTCGGAATGTGAAAGGCATGAAAGGAAAGCCAAAAGTTTGGCAACAGCAGAGGTTAAGTAGTTCAGCCAAAAGTGTGCTAAAACTATCGAGGGGAGTTCACGTCAAACCTGGACAAATGCTGACGTTGACAAGTTGTCGACATGCAAAAAAGCCACTTTTCGCCAAAAATCTGTGAGATTTTTTTTTTTAATGTGAAAATCAGTGGAGTGGAACCTCCAAATTTGACACTTGACCTAACCCCTGCCCCAACCCTAGTCCCAAACCCAAACCTGAGCCCATTCTAACCCTAACTCCAGCTCCAACCAACCCCAACCTGTCCTAATCCTCCTCCCAGCCGTATAACCCCCAACCCAAACCCCAGCTTCAACCCATCCCAACCCATGCCCAGACTCCAACCATAATCTCAACCCCGGCATAACCCCAGCTTGACCAGTTCAACTTTAGAGGTTCCACTGCTGTCTACAGAAAACTTATAATTATAATAACTAATTCTAAATGATGTGTTTTGTACTTTAAAAAATATTTTTGAAATGAAAAATTTCACTTTGACCAGAATCTAATGTTGACCGTTTGGCTAAATTCTGTGGGGATCTTTGGCCAACGTTGATGGTTGTGCAAGGAAACGGTACAAAGGAATCTTCTCAAGCACAGGTACTGCCCCAGTCTAGGGCGCCATCACAGCCTTTTGGGGTTTTTTTGTAGCTGGATGTTTTTTCAGGAGCAGAGCGATGAGCCGGCCCGGATTGTGGGCTTCAACTCCACAGCAGCCTTAAAATATTCCGGTTTTTTTCTCGGCCTGTCATCCTTTCAACGTTGTGCTTTCTTCTTGTTGACGGATGAGAGAGACGCTGTTGTCCACGTCGCCGCGCGCCATCGCTTATGTTGGACTTTCACCGTTCATCGCTCGCCGGAGCGGCAGACTCAGAGTTGTCGGCGAGGACGCCGACGGGAGCGCCGCGGCTAACTTTGTACATTTAAAACGGGAACGCCCTTCGGATGCGGAAAGGGCGAGACGGACACAAACCACAGCGGAGACGCTTCAGTGGATGGCGGGGACGGGCGCTTTCTTTTTTCATGTCAAACCACTAAAAAGAGCACAATAAAATACCCTTTCTTTCACCGTCTCCTTTCTTGTACAAATCATTAGTGGATTCCTTGCTCTCCGGGCCTGCAGATCTTCCCGGGGGCGATCCTTTGCTCCCCCAAGCCAGATTTCCAGAAAGTGCAAAACAAAAAGACATGCCTACTCGTGCTCACGCCGTTTCTATGGTAATGAGTAGAGGAGAACACCGTACTTTAGTAGGCACCGGACTGATTCCAACGACACTAGCAACTCGCGTACAATCAAAAGGGGGCTACATTCGACAAATTAAAGCTACAGAAGCTGAAAGAAGTCATATTGTTGAAGTATGTGGAATGTCAAAGCTACCGGTTAGGGTAACCCACAAATGTCAGCATTTTCTCAAAGAAGACACTTAAAACATGGCATGCCGCCTGGATGCATCCCGTCGTGTACAAAAGTATTACCCAGCCTTATTTTAGAAAGTGTCGTTTAGGGCAAACGCGCAAGAAGCCTTTTGTTACTGTCCTGGACTTGGGCTGGTTTACTTTTCCCATCACTTCTCTTGCACCAAAAAACTGACCTTGGGGAATATTTCCCCAAGCGGAGGAGTTTAAGTTCCTCGGGGTCTTGTTCACGAGTGGGGGGAGGATGGAGCGTGAGATCTCCAGACTGATTGGGACGGCGTCTGCAGGGATTCGGACTCTGGATCGGTCCGTTCTTTTTCTACGTTCCGATCTACGTTCCTACCCTCACCTATGGTCATGAGCTTTGGGTAGTGACCGAAAGGACAAGATGGCGGGTACAAGCGGTCGAAATGAGTTTTCTCCGCAGGGTGGCTGGGTTCTCCCTTAGAGATAGGGTGAGAAGCACTGTCATCCGGGAGAGAC
>QODF01000281.1:323073-397266 GCA_024372805.1 Oostethus manadensis | reverse complement strand
GGTGAACGTTGGCCTCCGCCAAGGCTGCCCTTTGTCACCGATTCTGTTCATAATCTTCATGGACAGAATTTCTAGGCGCAGTCAAGGTGTTGAGGGAGTCCAGCTTGGTGACCTTAGGATCTCGTCTCTGCTATTTGCAGACGATGTGGTCCTTATGGCCTCATCAGGCTGTGACCTTCAGCGTTTACTGGAGCGGTTTGCAGCTGAGTGTGAAGCTTCTGGGATGAGACTCAGCACCTCCAAATCCGAGGCCATGGTTCTCAGTCGGAAACGGGTGGACTGTACCCTCCGGGTTGGGAGTGAGGTCTTGCCTCAGGTGGAGGAGTTCAAGTATCTCGGGTTCTTGTTCACGAGTGAGGGAAGGTTGGAGCGTGAGATCGACAGACGGATCGGTGCAGCATCTGCAGTAATGCGGTCGCTGTACCGGACCGTCGTGGTGAAGAGAGAGCTGAGCCGGAAGGCAAAGCTCTCTGTTTACCGATCGATCTACGTTCCCACCCTCACCTATGGTCATGAGTTATGGGTCATGACCGAAAGAATGAGATCGCGGATACAAGCGGCGGAAATGAGTTTCCTCCGTAGGGTGGCTGGACTCACCCTAAGAGATAGGGTGAGGAGCTCGGCCATCCGGGAGGAGCTCAGAGTAGAGCCGCTGCTCCTTCACATCGAGAGGAGCCAGTTGAGGTGGCTCGGGCATCTAGTCCGGATGCCTCCCGGGCGCCTCCCCGGTGAGGTGTTTCGGGCATGCCCAGCTGGGGGAAGACCTAGGACACGCTGGAGGGACTATGTCTCACAGCGGGTCTGGGAACGCCTTGGTGTCCTCCCGGTGGAGCTGGAAGAGGTCGACGGGGACCGGGAAGTCTGGACTTCCCTACTGAGACTGCTTCCCCCGCGACCCGGACAAGCGGAAGAAAATGGATGGATGGATATCCCAGCTGACTTTGGGCGGGAGGCGGGGTACACCCTGGACTGGTTCCCAGCCAATGGCAGGGCAGACAAACAAACATTCACACTCTAATGGACAATTTAGAGCGGCCAATGAAGCTAACATGCATGTTTTTGGAATGTGGGAGGAAAGCGGAGTACTCGGACATATACCCACACAGAACATGCAAACTCCACACGGAGATGCCCATCAGATCTCCTGACTGTGAGGCCAAAATGCTAACCACTCAGCCCATAACTGATCACACGAACGAGACCTCATTTGCCACCTGTAACACAAAGCTAAGATGGTTAGCAAACATGGACCTACATTGGGTTGCTTTTAGCATCTTTCATGTTAACGTAGAAAGTCACAAATTTGACATGCGTGGTTTGCATACGTTCTTACTTCCAACAATAAAGCTATGTTGCTAACACAATGGCAAACGGAAGCGGAAGTCAGCTGTGTCGCCGTAACACAATAGAGAATAATAGATCATTAATTAATCTCCGAGATCAATTAACACAAGACGGGAAGAGGGCGGAATTGAAGGCACCCTGCTTGCACTTGACAGGTTTGTGCTGCAGGTAAAAACGGCTGATTTAGCACAAAGGGAAAACTCAAAGGCATCTTCCTCCCACATCTTGAAAAAAATAAGAACAGTGATTTCCAACCAGCGGTACCCGTACCCCTAGTGGAGCAGGAGGGAATTGCAGGGGGTACGTATCACCAAGAGGAGAAGTCCTGGGAGTACGCAAGACAAAAACGTAGGAGTGTATGATGGCGTACAAGGAAATTCCGACATCATACTGGTACATCTGGTTTCCTAAAAATTCAAAAATGGTCCCAATGAAGCCAGATTACCCGTACTGAGCATACAAGCACTCCGTTTCTCTACTTCCCCTGAGCTCACCTGTAAACAAACATTCGCTTTAAGGGGGTGGCAGCAAACGCTCCGCAATAAAGGAACAACAAAAACATTGGGCCCACAAAAAACCTTACCAGCCACCTGACACGACAGCGTTAACGCGCTTGACCTCCGTGGCCAGCTTTTCGGAGCGCGCGCGCGCAAACACTGTGCACCTTGCTAGGCTTCTTCCACTCCGTAGTCCAGTTCTCCTGACTTTTGTAGCAGCACGCCGGCTGCTCGGCACTTGTGTTTGAATACAGTGCACCCTCTTGGGCCACAGCAGGTGGCTTCCTCCGCTCTGTACTCTGCTGATGTTCACATACAGGACAAACCTTTAAGATTTCCACAGCTCTTGTGCCTCTGTCCGCTGTGCTGAAGTCAGCCTTCAAGGAGGACAACAAGCTGCACTCCCTGAAGGTTCTTTGTCAGTGAAATCCCGTTTCCCATGATAATAGAAGGTACTGAGGGCTTGAATCTCCGCAACCTTGCTAGCTGCTTGGCTTTGAGTTTCGCCTCTGCGAGCATTTCTCAGACCTTCCTCAATGATGTTGAGTAACTAATTGCCGGTGCTGTATCCATTGGCGCCACGACAGTATGTGTTGATTCCACAACAGGAGATATGTGATGCTACACGTATCGATATCGCTCGATATCGGAATCGCAACAGGAGAGAGTTTGACAATTTCGGCGTAGCAGAACCTTTGATGAAGCTCACATCTACTAAGATTCCCTTTGTGTGGACCCCGGATGCTAATTCTGTATCACCTGCTCCTGTGCTTGTCCAACATGACCCTCATTCTCAATTTTTGTCAAGGTCAACACGTCGGACAAGGGCGTGGGGCTGTACTTGTGCTGCACCAACGACCCCGGGCTGCCCCCCGGCGTCGTCTTTTCCCGCCGCCTTACCCCGGCTGAGCTTAAATACGATGCAGGAGTGGAAGCACTGGCTGGAGGGCTCAGAGGTCGCCTTTATTCTGCACACAGACCATAAGAATCGGGCTTATCTTTGCTCGGCACAGAGGCTCAACCCTCGACAGGCACGCTGGGCACTTTTCCTCACCAGATTTGATTTCACCCGGAACTTCCATCTCTGCTCCAAGAGCTGAAAACCCGATGCACTCTCCGGACTGCACTCCCCAGCCTCTGAAGTAGCACATCAGGACACCATCATTCCCTTGTTTTGTATCGTGGGGGTCCTTTAGTGGGATGTGGGGCAATGTGTTGCCGAGGCCGCCAAGTACTCTTCCCCTTCCGAGCACTTCCCTGCCGGTCGTCTGTTCCTTTTTCCAGGACTCCGCTCCGAGGTCCTGCGCTGGGTACATGAGTCAAAGATTGCTTGTCATCCAGGACTTTCATTGACCATCTTCCTCCTGTTGCAGCGGTTCTGGAGGCTTTCCCTTTGGCGGATGCCAAGGATTTTGTGGCCGGACGAATGGCCAGACAGAGCGGGGCAAACCAGGATTTGGAGGCCACCATCCGCTGCTTGTGCTACAAGCAACCCACTTCTTGGGCCCTCAATTTGCTGTAGATTGAGTACGGCCACAACACCCTCATCAGCACTGCCACGGGCCTCTCCCTTTTTCGTAGGGCCCACGGGCACCAGACCCCAACTTTCCCTTTGCTGGAGACGGATCAGGTTGTTCCTGCAGTGTCTGCCCACTTGCGCTTGCCACCCGGGCGGGCCTGACACACATGGTGGAGCGCAACGAGCGTCTGGCCAACCGCCGTTGCTCGGCAGCCCCGGAGTACAAACCTGGACGGAGGGTATGGTTGTCATCTCGGCATCTGCCCCTCCACACCAGTTCCAAGAAACTACAACACAAGTACATCGGTCTTTAGGTAGAACGGGTCATCAATCCCTCCTCGTTTCAGCTCCGCCTCCCGGACTCACAGAGTACATTCCGCGTTCCACGTCTCCCTCCTCAAGCCTATCAGCAACCGAGGTCCTCCAGAGGTGCCTCGTCCTGCCCCGTGCTAGTCGACGGCCATCCAGCATTCGTGGTTTTGTTCGCCTGTTTTGGTGCAACCGGTCTCCTCCTTTGTTTTCTGTTGCACATCCCCTGGTTCTGGCTGGAGGCGGAGCTTCTAAACGCACTTGAAGCTGTTTACCCCGCCCTCTTCTTAGGCTGACACCTGGGACGCCGGATGACTCCTTGCCCCCCACGGCTCATGTGCTGGCGTAGCGACCCGTCTCCTTACCTAGCGCTTTTGTAAACGTGTTCTGCCAGACCTGTGGTATTGTTTTCTGCCTCATGGTGCACCCTTCTCTGCACCATCCCCATGTTCATCCCCTTAATTGAACATGCAAGTAGTTCCACGGACATCAAACGCTCCCGTTCCACTTTTAAAAACCACACTACCTGGCCATTACAATAGTTACACTACTATATGGTCATGATACAAAAATATAAATTGCATTTCTGTTGGAACACCACAAGGGTGCGGATAAAAGTGCCAGTCAGGGTATCCTATTTGTAGAGTTTTTAGTTTAAAATGATATCATCTTTCATGTATATCAAACAGCAGCAACTCCTTATGGATCAGAAGAGTTGACGTAAAGATCTGGTAATTAACCAAGCTACAGACAACACATCAGGCCACGGTGGAGCCGGTCTACTACCTACTAGAACTGTTGCCATGGTGTTTGTGGGTTTTGAAAAGGTAGGTATTGTAGCAGGTTGACCGACTTCGACCAATAAGTTGGTCAACTTTGAGATTCAATCAGCTACCAACTAAACAACTGAAGCTCTGGGTGTCGACCGCCTGTGACCTTTAGCACAAAGTCCAGGTAGGAGCAGTAAAGAAAAGCTGGCGGAAACAGACGGGATAAGAAGAGTCTGCTGAGCTTTTCTTCCATCAATTTCACGTACCCTCTTTTTAAGTGGACGTGTTGCCTTTCATTTATTTCAAGGCCTCAGCGCGTTCATTCCAAGCTGACAGCATCCTCTCCTTCTTGCTAACGTCCTCAAACATCAAAGTCTGCCAGCTTTAGCATGGAGGAGGAGAACCTGCTCAGGAATCCGGACTGATATTCCAACACAAACAACAATAATGGACTTCCACCTCCAAACGAAAACCCCCCCAAAGACTTCAAAGTCAAAGGTATGGACCAAATGGGTGGAAACGGAAAAAGTGTTATGTTCTCAGCCCCTTTTAATGAGGATGGTGGGCGGTCTCTCTCAGCTACTGCACCAGAAAATGCCTGTGGTGGTGTCGGGACAGACCCCGCAGGGCGAAATCCCCCCAGATCGTTGTATCATCACTACTCTGAAAGAGTCTAGGAGTTTCAGAGACAGCTTCATTCAAACAGAGATAGAGTAGTGTTCCAAAATCATAGCAGTGCAATGCGACTAAGCAGATTCACCACCGTCACTATTTCTATTGCTACGTGGCAAACAAGTTACCAGTAGGTGCAGTAGATTCTCAGAAATCAAACAAGACCCCTGGACATTTCTTGGTTTTGCTTCACAAACAGCATTTTTGATGTCACACAACAAGTTCTCTATTGGATTAAGGTCTGGGGATTGGGATGGCCCCTCCATAACATCAGAACATAAAATGTTGCTGGTTTACTAGTGTGTTTAGGGTGATTGTCTTGTTGAAACGGCCATTTCAAGGGCATGTCCTCTTCAGCATAAGACAGCATGACCTCTTCAAGTATTTGGACAAATGCAAACTGATCCATGATCCCCGCTATGGGATAAATAACCCCAACAGGGGAGTAGGAGAAACATGCCCATATCATCTTGCTTCACTGTCGTCTCACAAACTGTAAGCAGGCCTTTGAACTCAAAAAGAAAAATGTTACTCGTCAGTACACAAAATAGGCCAGAGGCTATTTAGCAAATTGTAGCCTCTTCTGTACATGCCTTTTTTTTTTGTAATAACCGAGGGACCGTGTAGGTGATTCTTGTAATTAGCTTCACACAGAAGTCGTCTGTCACAGTACTTTGAGGTAACTCCAGACTGTCATCCTGGAGCTGATCATTGGCTGTGCCTTTGCCATTGTGGTTATTCTTCAATCCATTGTGATAGTTGTCTCCCGTTTTCTGCCACATGTCTCTGGTTTTGCTCTCCATTTTAAAAGTTTTCCCTTCGCCTATNACGTGGCAAACAAGTTACCAGTAGGTGCAGTAGATTCTCAGAAATCAAACAAGACCCCTGGACATTTCTTGGTTTTGCTTCACAAACAGCATTTTTGATGTCACACTACAAGTTCTCTATTGGATTAAGGTCTGGGGATTGGGATGGCCCCTCCATAACATCAGAACATAAAATGTTGCTGGTTTACTAGTGTGTTTAGGGTGATTGTCTTGTTGAAACGGCCATTTCAAGGGCATGTCCTCTTCAGCATAAGACAACATGACCTCTTCAAGTATTCTGACATATGCAAACTGATCCATGATCCCTGCTATGGGATAAATAGCCCCAACAGGGGAGTAGGAGAAACATGCCCATATCATCTTGCTTCACTGTCTTCACTGTGTACTGTGGCTTGAATTCAGAGATTGGGGGTCGTCTCACAAACTGTAAGCAGGCCCTTGAACCCAAAAAGAAAAATGTTACTCCTCAGTACACAAAATAGGCCAGATGCTATTTAGCAAATTGTAGCCTCTTCTGTACATGCCTTTTTTTTTTTTTTTTTTAATAACAGAGGGACCGTGTGGGTGATTCTTGTAATTAGCGTCACACAGAAGTCGTCTGTCACAGTACTTTGAGGTAACTCCAGACTGTCATCCTGGAGCTGATCATTGGCTGAGCCTTTGCCATAATGGTTATTCTTCAATCCATTGTGATAGTTGTCTCCCGTTTTCTGCCACATGTCTCTGGTTTTGCTCTCCATTTTAAAAGTTTTCCCTTCGCCTATCAGTTTTTTGATCAAAGTATGCTGTTCTTCTGAACAACGACTTGAACGACCCATTTCCCTCAGGCTTTCAAAGAGAAATGCAAGGTCAACAGGTGCTGCTTTCGTCCTTAAATAGGGGCCACCGGATTCACACCTGTAGTTCACAGTATGATCGCTGATCAAATGCCATATTACTAGATTTTGAACACCCCCTTTGAACTGATTGACCAATTGCACAGCCTTAAGAGCGTGCATATCATGGACGCTGGGTCTTCTTTGTTTTAGTCACTAACCTACATACAAGAAATTGCAGTGCCAAAGCTGGAGAGACCGATTAGCTGCCAACAAAGGTTTAGTGAAGTCCGGTCGACTCCGAAGAGGAAGTATTTTCTGCTTTTTTTAGGTAACTTTTGTCAGTCTGCCGTCAGTCTTAGTTTGGGCGGCTAATCGCTCCCGAGATAGAGATTTAAAAATTGGCATATCCAGAAACAATGTGTGAGTGCAGATTAAAAACAACCGGGTGGTATCTTCCAAGTGAGCAGTCTTGTGAGTATGTGTATGTGTAGTAGATGAAAAATATTCCATTCCTAACAGTAGCCACATGAAAACTATTTAGGTTTTCTGACAGGAAAAACAACGAGAGACAAAAATCAACACCGTGGAAAACTAAAATTTTCTACCATTTGTAGTTTTCCACGGTCCTGCCAGGAAAGGGATGCAAAACAAATTATGAGAGTAAATCCAATGCAAGATGTAAAATCGACCCAGTGGAAAACTACAATTTTCTATAATTTTTGAGTCCTAGAGGCACAACTGATGAAGGACTGGGAGGTCCCACCCCCCCACTTCCTGGACTACAATGGTTCCACAGAAGCGACCCGAAAACACAATGTTTATGGTGGGTATTTCCAGACACGACCGTGACCTGTGAGTAGTGGGGCTCCTCATTTATACAATTTGTTTTGTTAGAAAACCCATTTACAACATCAAACACACTGTTTAACGTGATTAGACCCCCCTAGACATGAAATAACACCCCTACAGTCTCCTTTACACTCTTATTAGCCAATATAGCAGACATAATAAGAGACTACGACATAAATAAGATATAATATAGACTAGGGATGAGCAAGCACTCACTTTCCATCTAAATGATCTGTACTCTGAGTGGGTGGGGCATGTATCGGAAAATGGGTGGGGCTTCTTTAAAGCAGCACCCGCCCTTCCGGAGATAAAATGATGTTCAGCACGCCCCTTCCAAAATGGTACGATAATAATGTAAAGTGTTCACGGTTGCCCCCCCAGTTTGAAAACCACTGCTTCAAAGTATGAAATGTCAGTGATTGATCAGAAATTGCTGTTGTTTACTTGAAAATTATTTACAGAACAGCCTCAAAACTTAGATTTACATTGTGTGTGTGTGGAAGTGATCTGTGACTTTATATTTCCTAACTGCTCCCGCCAAAGAGACCACAAGAAGAAAGTGGGAAAAATGTCAGTTAAAAGTTTATGTACAAAAAAGGAAATGAAAAGGGACAGAAACACAAATCCTGAAAATGTCATAAAGTCATGAAACAATCATCTTGCATCCATCCATTCTCTATGCCGCTTACCCTCATTCGGCTGTGCTGGAGCCTATCCCAGCTGACTTTGCGCGGGAGGCGGGGTACACCCTGGACTGGTTGGAAACAATCATCTTGCAATGCAGAAAGACTAAAAATAGATTATCAAAAAAAAACTCAGACGGTGGTTTGCCGGCTGAAGAGTTCTAGGGTCACAGCGGAGATGAAGACGGGGATGCTGTTCTGGTGATGGAGATGAAGATTCACCATCTCATCCAGGGTTTTGGAGAAGGACGTCTCCATCAGCTGCATGTTTCCTGTGGGGCCCTGCACATATGCACACAGTTGAAGAAAACACTTTCATTAAAAAAGGGTCTTCAAGTTTGCATCTCCTGTGAATTGTCACAATAGCGCGTGTGTGTGTGTGCTTGTGAGCACCCACAACAAACCGAAGGTGTCTAAATCTGTGTGGATTAATTAGAAGGAGCAGCTCGGGGCCAGAGAGTGAAGGAGAAAGTGATGAGGGGAAACGAGGGACGGGGTAATTAAAACATTGCATGAAGGAAGCCAGGCAGGCAGGAAGCGAGGGAGGGAGGAGCAGAGCGGCGTAGCGTGCTAGAAGACGGCTTCCAATCAGCCCCCACACACACACACACACACACACCAATACAGTATTTGACAAGACGCCTATAGATCTGTCACAAAAACAGTCCAAAACACTAAGAACAAACATTGCATAATGCTGTTTTTTGATTGGCCCGTCAGGTAGGTGTTCATCAAGCTCAGCCCGCAGGCTCCTCATACTTTGCTTATGTAGGTGCTGCAAAAATATTCTGTAAATTCACCCAAAACCCAGGGGTGGGGCCAAACTGGGCAGTGGGAAAACCTGAAGATTTCTCGTTGAGAAAAAAAGCAATCATGGAGAAATTAATCACACAACAAATGAAAACAAACTGGATCATTTTGCCGGCCACCATATATTGTCATGCGCATGAGTGCCTGTTTTCCTCGTCCCTCGCTTTCAATCAGGTAGGAAGAGGGTTCATGATGGTTTATTAACGCTCCATACAACAATGGCGAAAAAATAAAGACCTCTTGTCAGTCATACAGTCATGTTGTCTCTGTGGGGGGAGGCTGGGCTGCTAGGATACACACAGCAAAAGAGTGGCCATGCAAGGTAGCAGAAATTAGGAGGGAAAAACATGCTTGCCACAGCCGGTGTGGGACTATTAATAATGTGAAAGGTGAGCCCATGAACGCAAATGAACCAGTATGCCAAATTAACTCCAACGTGGTGCGACATAAAATACAAAAAAACAAAATTGCGCACCTCAAAGGTCTTCTTTTGACCTTGAGAGTCCACTGCTTACAAATGTAAAAAATAATTATTTGCAAATAACTACATCAGATTTTACGTAAACTGATATCAAGTTTGGAAATATGGGCCATTAGTTTATTCAGAAATTAATAGAGTTAGGAAATCCAGTTTTTCCATGTTTACGTTTGTATGGTCCTTTCTCCCACACTCCACAGATATGCTACTATACTGTATTTTTCTCTTTCATCACATATTTGGGTTCTGGGATTACGGCCACGACAGGCACCGACCACCTTACGGCCACGATTCTGATCAGTCGCCTTGACAATGGAGGCATAAAACATGGCTCACTCGGACTCAATGTCCGCTGCCTCCCTCGGAACATTGTCAAAGCTCTCCCGCAGGTGGAAGTTGAAACTCCTTCTGACAAGGGACTCTGCCAGACGTTCCCAGCAAACCGTCACAATGCGTTTGGGTCTGCCAGGTCTGACCGGCATCTTGCCCCACCATCGGAACCAACTCACCACCAGGTGCTGATCGGTTGACAGCTCCGCCCCCTTCACTCGAATGTCCAAAACATGTGGCTGCAGGTCCGACGGCACAACCACAAAGTCAATCATCGAACTGCAGCCCAGGGTGTCCTGGTGCCAAGTGCACATGTCCGACACCCTTATGCTTGAACATGGTGTTTGTTTTGTTATAGACAATCCGTGACGAGCACAGAAGTCCAATAACAAGACACAGCTCGGGTTAAGATCAGGGAGGCCGTTCCTCCCAATCACACCTCTCCAGGTCTCACTGTCGCTGCCAACATGAGCATTGAAGTTACCCAAGTAAAACAAGGGAATCCCCCGAGGGAGCAGTCTCTAGTACTTCCTCTAAGGACTCCAAGAAGGGTGGGTATTCTGAACTGCTGTTTGGTGCATAAGCACAAACAACAGTCAGGACCCGTCCCCCCACCCGAAGGCGTAGGGAAACTACCCTCACGCTTACTGGGTTAACTCCAACGTGCAGGCTTGGAGCCGGGGGGCAACAAGAATTGCCACCCCTGCCCGTCGCCTCTCATTGCCGGCAACACCAGAGTGGAATGAAGTCCCGCCCCTCTTGAGAGGACTGGTTCCAAAGCCCTTGCTGTGCGTTGAGTCCGACTATATCTAGCCGGAATGTCTCCACCTCACGCACCAGCTCAGGCTCCTTCCCCGCCAGAGTGGTGACATTCCACGTACCGACAACTAGCTTCTGTAGCCGTGGATCGGACCGCCAAGGCCTTCGCCTCCGGCCGTTACCCAGCTCACTTAGCACATGACCCCTTTGGCCCTCCCACGAGTGGTGAGCTCATGGGAGGGGGGACCCACGTTATCTTTTTGGGCGAGGCCCAACCGGGCCCCGTGGGAGCAGGCCCGGCCAGCAGACGCTTGCCATCATCCCCCACCTCCAGGCCTGGCTCTAGAAGGGAACCCCGGTAAACCACGTCCGGGCAAGGAAAACGAAGTCCAATGTTTTTAATCATCATCAGGGTCTTTTTTCCCCCCTCACCGCTTATGCAGTCAAGCTGAAGCGGAGATCTCATACTTGATCCCAAATGCTGATATGTGTGAATGCATAAAGGTAAGATTTGATGAACTTACTAAGTACCATGCTGATGTGCATATTTGTGCATGCTCCTCAGAAAAACAAACCCCAGCCTCCTAACGGTGGCTCTCTATTCATTTAGTGCTTGTAATTGATTCATTTTTAGTTTCAAATCAATCTGCATACATCAGCTGCATTTAAAGCCCTAAAGTCTGTCTGAGCAATATCAAACACATTCTGTATGTCGAGTATTTGTTCATCAAACAGCAACAGAGCACTACACAAACAGTTCTTGCTCTCCAAAGCAAAATGTGAAATTACTCTACATTTAAATAATCAATCCATTGTTCGTCATACAAGAAATGAAAAACGCCATACAACAGGACAATTACCAAATAATCATATAAAACTATACATTTAAAACATGTAATGTAGTGGTGGAAGCCCAGTCACAGTAAACACTTGCAGTATTTAGCAGGGGTGGTTTACGCAGCCCTTCAACCTCCTTGCTGAGGCTCCTTTTAGTCATGACAAAACAACAATATGCTAATTTATTATTGCAATTTTTCGGTACAGTGATGTGAAAAAGGGTCCTCCTTCCTGAATTCTTTTTTTTTTTTTTTTTTGCTTGTTTGTCAGACTTGAATTCTGTTTTTAACTTGAGTCTGACAAAAGTAATAATAAATGTTTACGAAATGTAACCAATGATGGTCAGACATTGCTTTTCTACCATGCTTCAACAGAATTATGAAACTAATAAACTCATGAAACAAGCCTGGACAAAAATGATGGCACCGCTAGAAAAGACTGACCAAAGGGACATACAATCCAGGTAATCTACAATCTTTGAATCACTACAGGTAGTCACTGTTTGGTGACATGGTGTGTACCACACTCGACGTGGACCAGAGGAAGCAAAGGGAAGAGGTGTCTCAGTAGATTAGAAAGATGTATTATATATGTCTTCCTTATATGCTTGATATGTTATAGATCTTAAAGGTAAAGGCTATAAGACCATCTCCCAGCAGCTTGACGTTCCTGTGACTACAGTTGCACTTATTAATCAGAAATGTGAGATCCATGGGACTGTAGCCAACCTCCCTGGACGTGGCTGCAGGAGGACAATTGATGACAATTTAAAGAGACGGATATTACGAATGGCAACAAAAGAGCTTGACTGTTTATTAACAAATTAAGTACGCCCGTTTCCACAGCAAAATGGGCATTTTTTTCCCAAGCACATTGGCATTCAAACGTACATTTTTGTCTATTAAAAATTGAGCATTGGGAAGGGTTTTCCAAAACTCCGGCGCCAGCATTTGTGTATGGACAGATAAAAGATGCAGCGGCAAATCATTATTTTTCAAGAGAAATTTATATATATGTGACTTTCAACACAGTTCATTGTTTAATTCTTTTTCTACAATTCAGAGCCCATTTTTCCCCTGTTGCATTGAACGCAGCATCAACTGCCGCTAGATCTCAACCACTCTATGTCCTCATAGTGCCAGTTAGTAATGTAGAAATGGACAGCAGCCGTTTATAGGGAGGGGCCTGGCAAGTTTTGGGTGTATTTTTCCCCAAATCATAGTTAGATAAATAAGACGCGGTGCCAAAATACTTTAAGCTTATTTGTGAATTCAAATGCTAAATGTTGTGTTATTCATATCAAGATATTATTGTGAGCCATGTATGACAACTCATATCGAGGGGTACCCTGACATTCCGAGCCCTACTCCCAATACTTGATGTGGCCCCGTCTCACCCACACTCTACCTCCAGTGGCCCTGAGTGAAACTGAGTTTGAGGCCCATATGCTAGAGGGACTATATTTCGCAGCTGGCCTGGGAACACTGGCCGGTGGAAGTCGAGCAGGTGGGCAGAGATGGGAGAGCCTGGGTTTCCCTCCTGAAAGACTGCTGACTCTGCAACTGGACGCGTCGATGAACAACGTGGAACCAAGTTAGTTGTGGCTGATTTTCAGGCTTCTGATTGGCCAAAACACGCATGACAGTGAATGTGTTTCTATTTCTTTTGCCTTTGTGAACATATCCGTGTCAGTGTGGATGGAGACTAAAAGAACAGAGAAAGACTGTACAAAGCCGCAAATACCAGGTGGCAGCAATTTATCCTTTTATTCTAATAGTGACCTTTATCAATGTTCATTTACATATTCAGTCATCCGTCCCCACACAACGTGCAGCAAACAATTTCTGACCTTTTTTGCAAGCGACAGGGTTCAGGTGTTGTTTTTACCGTCCAGTAAAAACAAAAACATCAAAACGAATTAACCAAAGGCATCTAACACTTGCCGCCAAAGCGTCAATGGTGGAGAAGAGGAGCCTTATGACCTTCAGACTCCTCTTTTCACTTGTCTATCCAATTAAAGGAAATCAATAATTCCGGCTCCAGATGCAGGGCGGGGCTTATTGGTGACCTCATCCAAGCAAGGAGGCCACAAGGCGCCTGAATGCTAATGTGCAACGTGTGGACAAACAAGGAGAAATTCTGTTTCTGTGCGACTGATGTGCTGTTCACTTGAAATGTGATGATGGTCATTGGATAAATGCTGGGCTTTGTCTTGCCCACTTGGCCCTGAGCATCTCTGGAGGTCTATGAGCCAATGGGCTGGCCTAGACGCTCGGCTTCTGCATGATGACTGAATTATCTGTTTGAGGCGGAATCTCTTTTTGATTTACAGTGAAATGAGTGAACCAGCGATCTTGAAGTATAAGCATTTTCCATGTTTTTAATTTTGTTGTTTTGAACTGATCCAGACGACTACAACGTATTTCACATGGTGTGCATGTTGTGTACGATTGGTTGGGCTGACATGTGCAAACTCATATTAGTCATCCACTCAGTCCATTGTTCACTGAATCATGATTGTCCTTACTTCTTCTTTTTGTATTTCCTTTGTCTTATTTGTCGTATTTACAATCGGGATCACATTAAATGTAGAATGCGTCTTAAACGTGCGTGATGCGGGTTCTACCTTCAGGAGTCTTCCAATTGATTTAAAATGTGAATAATGAGAATAAAATGTGGCGGTTATTACAGGCAACTGGTGACGGATTACTGCAAAGTACTGCTTCTGCCAAAGACTCTAGCAAAAATCTACATATTTGTTTAGAATTTTTAAAATGATCCACACCTACTGGACTGAACAGTTTGAAATGATCCAATTGAGTGATGGACAAAGGCAGTCTTGTCCATCTTCCAAAGGTTTCAAAACTTTGCTTGAGGAGATTGGGAGATGGTTTACACACGGATCTGTGTTCCGTGTGATCAGCCACTGGTGGCAAATAATTCAGATTACCGTGCATTCACTTGACAAGTTGCCAGTAGGCACGTGTGACCCGTGAGTAATGGATGAGGTAATTACCGAGCGAGAGGCTGGGAAGGTTTCCATCATGCGTGTTGATTGCGTGTGCAAAGGAAGTGACACTTTCCACCAGTGAGGCCGAGCATCCACCTGCAATCAGTTAACCTTTGTCTCGGCTGTCGGCCGCTAACGAGGAGATGTCTCCAATTTAGGTTGGTTAGGTCTTTCCCTGACAGCTTGGTGCTCTGACAACGTTACTACCTTCCCAATTTCCACCTCCTCTGCACATTCCATGACGAGCCGTCAACAAGTCTATGAAGGGCAGAGCTGTTCATGGGAGGACACAAGGCTTTAATTGAATAAACATAAATATGCAGATGAGAGTACTTCAATTTGAATGCAGATTTTGGCATTCAGGAAGGAGACATTACGTACAGATCCTAAGAATAATGATTGAATCAGCAGCACGTCTTTCCATATTCATTTTGCAATCAGCGTGGCGTTTACCGCTTAAAGACCAACTAATGACTGCGCCCGACCAGGAAGGAAGCAGCTTGTCTTCGCTGAGCTCATCATGCAGATTCAAAGATGAACAATTAAATGTGTGCGTTTGGAGCGGAACATCAGCTCTGCTTCCTTTTGACCTGCCAAAAGTCAGCAATGCATCGCCAAGCTGCCGAGCGAAGGCTTCACGTACGCACGCTGCCACGACCATTAGCCCCTGATCTCACGTCAAGCCAAATGGAAGAAATGGTGCAGCGTCAACATGGCGTAAGATCCTTACACCTTATCTGCCCAGCTACGTCCTAATTGAGGGGAACCCGTTATAAAGGCCCCAAATCATGAAAAGTGCTACTTTTGAGGGAGGCGGCGCTCGATTGCTCGCTTTTCAAGTTTTCATGATGGAAGTTGCTCCTCCCTCCTGGACATGATACCCTCACTAACCCTACGTAAGACATCCTCGTGCTATATGTCTATATTTGAGCCTATGCTTTGCTACACATCTTAAAATCTTCGCTACACATCCCTGCCAACTATCCAGCAGTCAGCTGCAGACGTGGTTCGTTTGATCATGTTGTTTTTCTTCATTGAATATATGCATGTAATGTTAGCACTTTAGCTCACATTGCTAAACTGGTGCTGCTAACGTTTGAGTCCTCCATTAGCTTGCGTGGAAAAACATTGCGGCCAGCAAAGGGGAAGATGGCAGACTGGATGTTTACAGCTTCTCGAACAGGAGATATTTCCTGCAGGGAAAAATACTTCACTTTTACTAAGTCACTGCCGTCCATCGAGCGGCATGTACGGGTGTGTGTTAGGTTGTATCATGTTACCATGGCGACTGGACATATGCTGTGGACCTAAACCAGAGGCACAAGTACACACACAAAGACACACTTAGACACACCCGCTCCCCCAAGGGAGATCAGTGACAGGAAGCTTTCAACCGGAATAAGAGATGACAAGCATGCGTCTCGTCTCCTCTGGACTTTAAGCGTCGACATTCTCCTCAAAATGTTTAAGCACGTCAGAAAACATCCACTGAGAACGCGCACTTAATTTGTTCATTGCCGTAATTAATGTTTTAATTAATGCCTCCGTGTTTATTGGTGTTTGTATATATATATATATTTTTTTTTTTTGGTTAACACAAGAAAGCTGTCCAGGTTGTCTTAGAGGGCGTTCGGCCTACCATCCGAGGAGGCCTCATCATGTCATGCTCAAAGACTAGGTGGGACAAACACTAGTCAGACTAGATAGAACAGCTCTAGTCTGAGACCCAAGCAGCAAGGGACAATAGGCAGACAAGCATATACATATAAATATACAGTATACATACATAAACATACTGTATATACATTAACATGTATATATACCTACACACATATATATACTGTATAAATAAATACATATATACACATACTGTATATTTGTGTGTGTGTGTATATGTGGGTGTATACATGTATATGTGTATATATATGTATATATATACGTGTATATATACACATATAAAAACACATACAGTATATACATATGCATATATATATGTATATATGTATATAAAAACACATACAGTATATACACACGTACACATATATACAGTGCTGCCCATAAGTTTACATACCCCGACACAATGTTTTGTTTCTTGGCCATTTCTCAGAGAAGATGAACGATAACACCAAATGTTTTCTTTCACTCTTGGATAGTGGTTGGCCAAAGTCATGTATTGGGATATCTCTGTGTTTACTCTTTTTAAAGCACTAGGACAACAGAAACTATCCAAATCACCCTGATCCAAAGTTGACATACCCTTGTAATTTGGCCTGATAACCTGCACCTAACGTGAAACCATTGGGATTGAATGGCTATTAAAGGTAACTATCCTCACCTGTTATCTGTTAGCTTGTAATTAGTGGGTGTGTATAAAAGTCAGTGAGTTGTTGGACTCCTGAGAAATCCTTGCATTCCTCATGTGGTGCTGTTCACATGTCTTGGATGCAGAATCATGGGGAAAGCAAAGCAATTGCCAAAGGATCCGCGAGAAAAGGTAGTACAACTGTACAAATCAGGAAAGGTATATAAGAAAATTGCCAAACAGTTGATAATGCCTGTCTGCAATGTTCAAACACTAGTTAAAAAAGAGCAGTAAGAGGAACTGTAGACATCAAACCACGATCTGGTAGACCAAGCAGAGTTTCCCCCGCAACTGCAAGGAAAATGGTTCGGCATGCGAAGAAACGGCCTCAAGTAACATCAGGCCAAATTCAACTCTCCCTCAAAGATTGTCATGCGGATGTCTCAAGCAGTACTGTAAGAAGGCAACTGAAGAAAAATGGGCTGCGTGGTGGAGTTGCCAAAAGAAAGCCACTTTTACGCAAATGCCACAAAGAATGTAGTCTCAAATATGCCACACCGCAGAGATAACAACCAAACCTTCTGGGAGAAAGTCATGTGGAGTGATGCAACCAAAACAGAACTTTTTGGGAAAAACCATACAGGCTGTGTTTGGCGAGGCATCAACAAGGCGTATGATGAATGGTACACAATTCCAACAGTGAAAAATATGTAATGGTAATGGTTGAATTGGATCAGAACATGCATGTAAACGACATTGGACTACATCACTTGATACACTTGATAGTTCCACAAGTCCAAAAGGAGCAGGAAGAAGCAAAGCTTATTAAATCCTCCCCCTATTTCCATACATGTGTACACTTCCTGCACTTACTAAGTTAGAATGCATAAGTAAGGTCATGTGACAGTGTGTTACATAGTAGTCCTTGTCATGGTAAATCAATGATATTGCCGTCCGCATGAATGATAATCATAATAAATAATAAGAATAGTGATGAGGGGTGTATAACAATTGTAACAAAACATTGTTGTAGTACAGACAATGTTGTCACTAGGATGAAAGGTTGCTAGTACAAGTACAAGGTGTTAGTAGCAAACATAGCATTGAACATGTACTCTCCAAGGAATGAAGTAATATGGCCTTGGATGTACACAATCTTTCTCCTCTCTTCTTCCTTGGAAACATCAACTGTTTGTGATGTTTCATTGTAGAGCATCCTTTTACTTCTTCCCTTCCATAGTTTGATTCCTCATACAAAGTACTCCAAGTTTTTAGTGTTGTTCTTGCATATTTGTGTTTGAAGATCATAAGATCGTAACTGCTTGTTGTTTGCTTTATGGATCATTTTAGCGCTTTCAAGGTTTACCAGATCAGCAAATTTGAATAATTGTGATTTTTTTTTAACAGTAGATTTGTATGTTCTTTATACGCCGTGTTATGGGTTATCCTAATTGATCTTTTTTGCAGTACATCAAGCGAGTGAAGTATACTTTTGTATTTATTCCCCCATATCTCCACACAATAAGTTAGATATGGTAACACCAGAGAACAATAGATATTTTGGAGGGATTTTTGATCCAGGACAAATTAGATTTTATTCAGTATTGAAGTATTTTTTGCTACTTCATGTTTTTGATGTGAGGTTTCCAACTCATTCTGTCATCAATTATGACGCCCAAAAACTTATGTTCATTCACCCTTTCAATTTCCTCCCCGTCAATTTGTATTTTCTCACAAGTATCTCTTCTGTTGTTACCAAATAGCATCATTTTCCTTTTTCTTACATTCAAGCATAATCTGTTTTTATCAAACCATCTTTTTAGAGTAATCATTTCATCTGAAACTTTTCTTTTATTAGCTCTTGTGTGTTTTCTCCAGAGCAAAAAGCAGTGGTATCTTCTGCAAATAGTGCTAGCTTTAGGTGTTTTGTCTCTTTGCAGATGTCGTTAATGTACAGGTTAAATCATTTTGGTCCCAAAATTGACCCTTGTGGTACGCCACATAATATCTCTAAATTTGTAGATGCATATTCTCCTAGCTTCACATATTGCTTTCTGTTTGCAAGGTTGCTCTTAACCCAGTTCAGAACGAACCGTCTGATTCCATACCTTTCCAATTTTGTAGTTAGGATGTTGGGATTGATTGTATCAAAAGCTTTCGTTAAATCCATGAATACTGAGGCTGCACACTTTCTATGATTCATAGCATTCCTAATTTCCTCTGTGATTTCAATCAGTACCATAAAAGTGGGAATATTAGCTTTGTATCTGTATTGGCTGTCCGCCAGGATGTCATTCTTATTCAGGAATTTGTCTAACATTGATGCTGTCCTCTGTGTGTAGTCTTTTGCAGCTTCTTGTGTCCTCCATCTTTCCTTTTTTGTAGTTTTTGTTGTAAATGGTAAACACTGGAAGATGATCACTGATGTCATTGATTAGAAGGCCACTAGTTGTGTCGTTATCAAAGTCATTAGTGAAGACGTTCCCAATTAACAAGGCACTGGGGTCTGTTCTTCTGCTTGTTCTTGTGATTTTTGGGTATAAACTCAGGATGTACTTTGTATCAATAAAGTCATCCATTCTACTTTGCTTGTTTGGATTCAGAAGATCAGTGCTGAAGTCTCCACAAACAAAGATGATTTTTTGGTTGATGTTGGAAAAAGGTTGCTTTGATCCAGTCCTCAAAAATTTCCATGCTTGACTTAGGTGTTCTATACAGAAGGGTGGTGGATCCCAGATGTTTTGGGGATGTGTGAGCTACAAAGGCACGGGAAATTTGGTCAGAGTTAATGGCAAGATGAATGCTGGCAGTTATCAAAAAATACTGGAGGAAAATCTACACTCTTCAGCCCGGAGGCTGCGCATGGGACGTACTTGGACATCCCAGCATGACAATGAATGGGTAGTTTCTGTTGTTATTTTGGTTTAAATTGAGTTTTCACATTTGTTTCACAATAAAAAGCTTTAACTGTCCACTAAACACACATGGGAAAAAAAGTTTTTTGTGCCATTCATTTTCTCTTACAAATGGGCAAGAAACCATGAATTCTGTAGGGTATGTAAACTTATGAGCACACTGCAGCCACACACGGGATGATTGACTTTACTTTTAATTGAATTTCTGACCTATAATTCTTACGAGAAATGAACATGAGAAGAAAGTGCACGGCCATGCAAACGCCTTACAGTTTCTCATATTCATATTCCAGTTAAAAAAAAAAAAAACAATTACCCCTGCGTTACTCCTTTTCCAACCTAAATATTGGGTCATATATAGGTCCATTGGGACATCCCAATCTGAAGGAACAATAATTTGTGTTCTCCGCACGTTCTTTTCAAAAGGAATTTGGGGTCTTTGGCAGGAACTAGCTGTCAAAAAATGGCGACATCCAAACCCCCCACTTTTGGAGCAGGGCGGAAACAAGCCCTTGTCCTTAAAAAGGCACTTCAAAATCCTCCATTGTGGCTGAACAACAACAATTCTGCAAAGATGAAAATTCCTCCACAGCGCTCTATGAGACTCACTGCAAGTTATCACAAATGCTTGATTGCAGTTGTTATTAGGTTCAGGGGGCAATCACTTTTGTACACAGGACCACATAGGTTCGGATTTTATCTTCTGCTTGAATAATCCACTGGCAAAGTCCCCAAAAAATCAACTGGTGGCTTGCGATCGATCGGTTGGCGACCCCTGCTCTAACAAATAAACAAGGTACAGCCACCATGGTTTCATGGCCATCATTACATTTAAATGGGATGCTAACAAAGGTTATACCACCTAAACAACCCTTAACGCCATTGTACCCAAATCATACTATAACGACTGTCCTTTGACACCACTAAAAAGCCAAATCATTCTTGTCTGTACATGCCTATCCTTTAGAGGATAACTACTACTGCGTCCTATCAAGTGTGACTAGTGTTTGTGCCTGAGCATGAACTTATGAATCCAGCTTGGAGGGGAGGCCAAACGTCTTCTAAGATAACCCGAACCGTCCGGTTACTATCCATTCAATGCCCTGAGAGAATTCCTCACAAAGACTGACTCGCCAGCGCGTGCATCCTTTGTTTGCTAGGTGCATGCTAGGTCTAGCGATAGATGAGAGTAGTAAAAATAAAAACGGCATAGGACCAAAAAGAAGGTTGAATATGTGTTATTCAAATTCTCTGAACTGATCCTGACGTCTCTGCAGATCATAAAGAAGCATCTGCTGGACGAAGTGAAACACAACCCAATTACAGTGCAAGAAATGAAACAACCACCAGCTTGTATTTTCCAGGAAGACTTGGATCAATTTGCAACACACAGTCATCAGGGTTGGAAGCTGAGTCTCTGTGAGGAGAAAAGCTGCACAAGGAAGCGCTCGTTTGCATGGTGCTAATCACTCCCGAGAGACTGTTAAAGCAAGGAGCTCGTTAAGGTTCGCTCGTGTTCATAAACTTTACTTTATTAACCGTCGTCCTCCTTCGCCCTCTGCTGCTGATACAAATGATTTGGTTCCTTTAAAAAAACAAAAAACAAAGGAAGCCGGTGTTGTAGACGCTGCACTCTTTTTTAACGGGTCAGCGCAGCGCCGCCATTGGCCCTTTTGCATGTTCTTCCCCTTTCCCTCCCCCACAGTTAATTGGCAGAATGTTTTAATGAGCCGGCCAGGCGATTCTATCTTCTTTTATGAGCCAGGCAACACGAGGAAACTCTCTGGTAATTGAAGGAAGTGGGCGAGCAAGATCAAGGTAAAGGCGGCGCAACAAGAAATGCAGCAAAAACCAAAATAAGCCAATACGAGTTGTTGTTTTTTTGTAAACCAATGTTGCTGCTGGTTGTTTTTCTCTTTTTAATGAAGAAATCAATAGAAGATGTGAGCGAATCGAGCAGCCCACTTTCTACTGACTCAAATTTCAGAATAGAGTCTCCAGCCACCTAGTCTAGTTTCACCAAAACATCAAGCCATTCCCAGGCCAGCTGTGAGACAGGGATAGGGAATGTGAGCTGGGATTAGACCGTCGTGAGACAGGTTAGTTTTACCCTACTGATGATGTGTTGTTGCAATAGTAATCCTGCCTTCCACAAGGCGTCCAGGAGTCAACCGAACCAGATGCCCGAGGCACCATGCTCTACCCCAGTGGTAGGTATCGCACATTTTACCCGGCCCCCTGAGAGATGCATTGAGATGTTTTTTCCAGTGTGGCCATATAAAACTAGACTGGCCCTGTCTACACATAGCCACAGTGCTTACAAACGGGAGATAGATACTCTTCTGTGTCTTGTCCTGTCATTCACAAGTCCTGGGTTTTTTTGTCATTCAAACAAAGGTTTCCAAAAGCTCCGGCCAAAGTGGCGTTTTGCGGATTTCCCCGGATCCATGTCACCACTCTACACACGTGGCTCACACACATACCTCAAGCAGCTGTCGCCTTTGCTTGACAGCGGGTGTACTGCCCACCTGCTCGGCATCTGACGCAAAATCCCACACTGGATGAGATGGAAGGACTGGGCGAGGGAGCAGAGCTGTCCAACACCAAATAATTTGTTTTGATGCCAGAAGACATGATGGTAGTGGTGGGGGAGTTTAAAGAACGAGTCTCACGAATCCGCTCCTGAGTCCGTTATCCACTGCCAGGCCATATTTGCTTCTTATACAGTATACTCCACACCGCTTGCTAGCTCAGTAAGACGGCAATCTGGAACGCCAATTGAAAACACATCAGATCTAAAATGGGGGGAAAATGATCCTGAACATCTACAATATACAATTTGCAAATGCTGTAAAGCACTGCGGGGGGAAGGGGCGCATTAATACTTGTAATGCAATATAACACCTCAGGAAGAATCATTCTGCAGCAAAATAATGACATGCTGAATAATCCCACTTTATCATTTTTCTCATTGCGTTAGTCCACACTTTCACACGTTTCAAATGTGCAGCTTTCCAAATGCTGTCGATGCCAATTTGCTTATTCCATTTTGAAGAGACTAGAGTTTAAGGAAAATTATGCCACTTTTTTTTTCTCATAACTTACACTGCATATTGAAATATTTGTCTTATTTTGCACAATGTGTGTTTATTTGTGAAATGCACCCAGTAGCATCACATTAAAGAAGTGTCATGTGCTCATCCAGTACACCACGTCACATGCCATGACGACAGCAGCTCCCTGTATCAGTACCAGTTGATGAGGCTTTACACTATCGGTATACCGGTATAGGTTTACATCAGTATCGACAATGAAGTGCTTGACTATGTCCCTATTGGATGATATTGGTATTGATAAAGCGCTGTGCAGTTTCAGTATAACTTATCAGTATACTTCCTATCCGTAACAATAATAAAAGTTCTGTAAAATTGCAGTATATCCTTATCATTTGATAACGGTATCAATAACGAGGAGGTGGACAATATCGGGCTATTGTATTGATTGATTGAGAGCAACGAAATGAAGTTTTGTACACTATTCATTATATCGTATCATTTGGCATCAGTAATGAAGTGCTGGACTATATCGCTATCAGTTAGTATTGATAATTAAGTGATGTACAATTTCAATAACGTGATGTACAGCTGCAGCATATCTGCATCATTGATGTCGACATCAATATTGGTAGTGAAGGGCGGTATAATATCCATAGTATGGTATGGTTGGTTATGAAGTGCTGGAAGATATTGCTATATAAATGTTGGCTGATGTTGATACAGTGCTGTATAATTGCAGTATTTGGTATCAGTTGATACCAATAAAGTGCCGTACATCATATCAGTATAAATTGATTTGGGCATCGGTATTGGTAATGAAGTGTTGGACAATATTGTACACCAATATGAGTAATAAGAAGTAGAAAAATAGGACACAATAACAAGTAGCATAAAAGTAAAATCATGTGAGTACTTCATATCAAAAGCAATAAACTTGAATTGCTGATGTACAATTGGAATGTCAAAAGCATTTTATCTCTGCAAAAAAAAAGTTTCATAACCACTCCATTAAAGTAACAACGCGCTGAAAATATATTCATCCAGCCCAGGTCGCGCACATACACAGCCGCTCCAGCACGCAAAATTAAGCTAAGCCCACTAGCTTCCATTCACGCTCTGTAAGAGGTGGCTTCGGACACTTTCGCAGGTCCCATTTCAACATGTTTGGTTTGGGACGGGGCATTTTAGTGTTTGTAATTAGAGTCCCCCAAAATTCAGCCGTCCTTCTTACAATCATTCATTCACCTTAAGTAAATTTTGGCGTTAACAGTAAATTCTTTTTTGTTTTGTTTTTTGGCCAATTCCGCGATTTTCTTAAGGCAGAAATCAGAGGCTCCTCCCTGAGCCACCACCGTATCGTGGTAAAGGAGTTTGCGTGTCCCAATGATCTTAGGAGCTAGGTTGTCGGGGGGTGTCATGCCCCTGGTAGGGTCACCCATGACAAACAAGTCCTAGGGGAGGGACCAGACCGAAAGTGGCTAATGATGTTTAAAACAATTGGACTTTGTTTTCCCTCACCCGGACGCGGGTCACCGGGATCCCCTTCTGGAGCCAGGCCTGGAGGTGGGGCACGATGGCGAGCGTCTGGTGGCCGGGCCTGCACCCATGGGGCCCGGTCTCAGGCACAGCCCGAAAAGGTAACGAGGATCCCCCCTCCCATGAGCTCACCACTCGTAGGAGGGGCCAAAGGGGTGAAGTGCTAAGTGAGCTGGGTGGCACACTGGTGGTGAAGAGAGAGCTGACCCGGAAGGTAAAGCTCTCAATTTACCAGTCGATCTACGTTCCTACCCTCACCTATGGTCACAAGCTTTGGGTAGTGACTGAAAGGACAAGACTACGGGTACAAGCGGCTGAAATGAGTTTTCTCCGCAGGGTGGCTGGGAGAGGGTTGAGACCGCAGGGTGGCTGGGAGAGACTCGGAGTAGAACCGGTGCTCCTCTGCATTGAGAGGAGCCAGATGAGGTGGCTCGGGCATCTGGTTAGGATGCCTCCCGGACGCCTTCCTGGAGAGGTGTTCAGGGCACGTCCAACCGGTAGGAGGCTTTGGGGAAGACCCAGGTCACGTTGGAGAGACTATGTCTCTGAGCTGGCCTGGGAACGCCTCAGCATCCAGCGGGAAGAGCTGGACAAAGTGGCCGGGGAGAGGGACGTCTGGGCTTCCCTACCTAGGCTGCTGCCCTCGCGACCCGACCTCGGATAAGCGGAAGAAAATGGATGGATGGATAGAAATCAGAGGACCTTACACTCTTTTGTATCCACTTACTCGTAGCCCCGCTTCCACATACTGGGACAAAGAGGCGCAATGTCTGAGAGGAGGGGTCTCTCTCCGTTCATTTCACTGTAACACCAACGTGCACAGACTGATGCAGAGTAAACCCTCTTGTCATCCAGCCTGTGTGGTAAAAACAGACGAGGAACACACACGCATGCACATGTCAACATAGCAAGGCCTACATTTGGAGGTCTGCAGCCATTCGGTGTAAACGCACGTGGAAACATCCAAAGGGGGTCATCGTTAGAATGGTTACAAGGAGGTAAAACGTCAGAAGCCAATCCTTGGGTCTGAAACTTGTGAAGGCAGAATATAAAGTGAACAAAATCAGCATATGGCCTAGCAAAGGTGTTTATCTCGGTGATGAGCAGGAGCTCGTGAACACCACAATCACTGATGCTAATCAGCCGTCACACCGAGGCCTGCTCTAAAAATAATAAATCACACGCAATGTCCCGCTGGCGCGACGTGCATGCTCCACACGCTATTTGTAACGTCGCTATCAACTAACAAGAGGTAGTTTTACTCAAGTGCTAACTGCGCTAGCTTTGTCTGTGCCAGACCTGAAATATACATCAGCATAATGTATGCAGAAACAGAAATGCAGCAATCAAGGTCAAGTATCAAGTTCAAGTAGAAATGATGTTCTTGCAGTCGTGTCCTCAAGAAGATATGTTATTTGCATCACAAACCTAATCGCTAATCAGTGATGGATTAAGACTAGGAGGTCTGATCAAGTTAACAGTTTAAGACTAGACTTCCAGGAATACCCCACTGAAGACTTCCGCATATCTGAGAAAAAGTCACCAAATGTCTTCAGACTTTAGATCAGGTTTTTTCTTTGATGTTTTCTCCTGATGACCAATTCAACACACAGGAACACTCAGTGTTCTGGCTGCTCAGTACAATGTGAAAAAAAAAAGTCTTTAAGGAAAGACACTCTCCTCACGGGCACTAGAATCACCACTTGAACTTCTTTCCCTTCGCCCTACTGCGGAACATAAAAAAGAGAACCTTTGTGGCGTTGGCCTGGCTGCTCGGAGCATGCGCCCAAATACAGTGGACACTGTATTTGAGCATGCGCCCAAATACAGCAAGTGGCTCCCTCCACTCCATACTCTGGTTCTCCCGATAGTAGTAATGTGTCATGACATTTGATTCCCACAAATCAACAGGTACAGTTGGTCAAATCCGATCATGGCTCACATCATTATTATTATATACTGCTCAAAAAATTAGAGGAACGCTTTTTATTCAGAGTATAGTAAGCAATCAGTGAAACTTCTGGGATATTGATGTGGTGAGTTAAGTAGCAGAGGGGGTTGTTAATCAGTTTCAGCTGCTTTGTTAATAAAACAAACAACAGGTGCATCAGAGGGGCAACAATGAGACAGACCCCAAAACAGGAATGCTTTTCCAGGTTGAGGCCACGACTCCTCATCTCTTTTGGCTCATTTTTTACTGGCTGACTTTCTACTGCTGTCGATCAACATCTCTGTTGATAGCATGGTGCGCTACCTGGACGCTACAGAGGTTGCACCTCCAGCAGGCCACTGGCGTGAATGTTTCTGACCAAACAATCAGAAACAGGCTCCATGAGGTTGGCCTGAGGGCCCGACGTCCTGTAGTGGGCCCTGTGCTCACTGCCCAGAACCGTAAAGCTCGACTGGCATTTGCCATAGACCACCAGAATTGGCAACTATGCAAATGGTGCCCTGTGCTCTTCACCCTTAGCACATGCAACAGACGTGAAAGGGTCTGGAGACGCCGTGGAGAACGTTATGCTGCCTGGAACAGCATTCAGCATGTTTGGTGGTGGGTCAGTGAAGAACCTACACTGGCACAGTGGGACCTGGGTTCCGCCTGGTCCACGACAATGCCCGACCTCATGTGGCTAGAGTATTTTCCTCACTGTTGATAGAATCCAGCGCTGTACGATTTGAAAACCTTGTAAAAACGGTCCTGACATTATCTTGCTTTCATTAACTCTGAAAATGCAATCAGTTTGCGGTGTCAGACTGTAAGTAGTCAGAATACAGTGTATGTAGAGTGTTAAGTCAAAAAGAACTCACAATTTCATCTAAATGAGCCTCTAAAGTTGCTAAAAAATATACACTGAAAGCTTCCAATATAAATACAATCCGTTGCAGGAGGTATAAAATGTTTTACTATAGTTTCACATTCAGTAAACAATTGAAAAAACATTTATATAAATGATAAATAAAAACATAAATGAACATTTACGTTACTTTTGCCTTCATTGAAGAGACCTTAAACACAAAATCAACACAAACACCACCTTCCTGTTTTGCCATGAGTCATTTCTCTAAATTCAATTGTGTTTCTCACCTCAGGTCTTGGCTTTTGATCATGGCTGCAAAATAAGCTAAAATAGAGCCAAAAGCAACAAGAAATAAACATCGGTGCCATGTCTTGTCTTTGGGAAGGCTAACATCAAGAACCGCATCTTCAATGAAGGTAAAAGTAAGCATAAATGTTCATGTATCCCTTTCAATTATTTATAACAATAAATATCTTAATATCTTAGAGACTTGTGGCATACACAACTACACAATCAACCACTTAGGACATCACAGACGAGCAACGGAGCTGACGTCTGCCTCCTGTTTCCATATATGAGCAAGCTAACAATGATGGTTGTTTCGCTGTTGACTACAGTCTATTATTGGTGACAAATATAGACGTTAGATTGCATTTCCCTTCACACTGCATGTAGACTGGCCACTGAGTCAGCAAAGCCTAGCTGAAATACCCACGGCTGTGATCGAGTAAAAAGAGGTTCTCTTATTGAAAGTGCATTTTTGGCTTCTTTGCCCTTCTTCCCCACAGCGTTTGGAACATCTTCAGTTTACCATAAGTAACCTGGAGAGGCTGCAGTGATCTCTTAACCAGAGCAATGTGATGTAAACAAAGAAAATTAGGAGTGTAAAGGTGATTATAGGGGTGCTATTTCATGTCTACAGGGCTCTAATAATGTTAAAATCGATATTTAGAAAGCCATATTAACAGGAGTTAATGGTAATATTCATCTTATTATAATTAATCCTAATCGGGTGTGGAACCAATTACCAGCCATAAAGAAGGGATGACTGTATATTTATTTATTTTTTTAATTTCCTGCTAACAGTTGGCAGTTTTGTTAAAACCGTGATTATGGTGTACGGTTGCAGTCCTAATAATAACAATAATAATGACAATAATTGGGTATTAGCAGCATGAGGAGCCAGGAAACTGTGGCAGTGGGAGGTTAAAGAGCTTATAATACCACAGGATGTGTTTTGCGGGCGGGGAGGCTTTGAAGGGGTGGGACTGGCACATTAGTGGGATTATCTGGCAGCCTTTTTTCTGAGGTGAATAACATTTACAATCCTATTTGTAATCTTTTCTATCCGTCCTGGACTGCTTTATTTTTTTTTTTTTCTTACTCCCCTGCCCTAAAGCTATTTTCCCCCCAATTAGTTGACTTCACATTCCTGCAGCCCAGATTACACTTGCACACATCTTGAGAGCAAGTGTGTGTGTGCTATAGGCCACCAGAAGTGTTGTCATACGCAGACTACAAGGAACACCGTGTGTGTGTAGATAATACAAATCGACAGTGAATGATCTCTCCTGAGCCGACTAGATGGATGCACTCTCCTCCTCGTGGTGCAGGAGCACGGCATCAGTGACCAGAGCTCACTCCAAACCAGGACAATCAATCCTCGAAGATAGTGACAAGGCCGCCGTGGCGGCGAAGGCTCTTATCTTACTCAGCACAACATGGTGATTAGCTGCTAAACACTCGTCACATCAGACGGCAGGCGTCGTGAGCGGTGGGCCGGGGAGGACTTAAGGAAGAAAAGTAATAGCCAGTAGTAATAGAAGAATAAGGATGGGGCTGATTTTTGGGAATTATGACATTCCAATAACATTAAAAATAGCTGAGATGACATGTAACGTGCGGGTGAGCAAATCAAGCGCTCCTTTTTTCTCCTGCCAGTGACGTTAACGCCCTATACGGCCTGATACGGACATTGTATCAAAGGCTCCCTGGTGAGGGAAAAACATCAAACACACCCCCCAAAAAAAAAAAACAACTTATCACAGCATTTGAGAAGTGGCAAAGCGAGACAAATTAAGTTTATTTATTTAGCACAATTCCATATGAACGTTGCCAAAGTTGAGGGTTGTTGCATCTTGTGGAAGCCTGTTCCAGATTTTGGCAGCATAACATGGAGACGCAGCCTGACTGTGTTTAATACCGACTCTGGGCACTCGCAAAAGACTGCTACCTGAGCCTGAGATGGTCCATATGCCAGAGATGTACTTTGGCTGAACACCTTGAAAACATCAGTACACGAGCAGAGCTGTTTGAAAGTCTATCCTCTGAGCGCCAGGAAGCCAGTGCAGAGACCCGAGCACTGGACTAATAGGGTCTTCTTTCCTAGTTCTAGTCAGGGCTCGAGCAGCAGCATACTGGATGCACTGCAGCCGTTTTACAGCTCGTTTAGAGAACCTTGGGAGAAGCCCGTTACAATAGTCTAGCCTGCTGAAGACAAAGGCATGGATTAGTCTCTATAAATCTGGGTTAGACACTACACTACTACTCTTGATTTTGGCCATGTTTTTAGATGCTGATGTTATTTAGTCAATGTGACGCCACAACAGTCTCTGGCAAACCTTCTGCACTTTTCAAACACCACAGCGCTGGCATTTCAGGTGGCTGACAAGGTTTTTTGTGTCCTCAATGACCTTTTTGTGGGATCACTAGTAAGGTAATAATTATTAAATATTATTCCACCATATTCAAGGGACACATGGAATAAAATCGTGCATTAGGGTTGAGCAACATGGACCTTAGCATACACTATAACACATAATTTTGGGGATGTATCATGGTATGACAATACAATTAAATTCAGCAGACTCTTGTAAAAAAGCTATAAACTTGAACCCATACAATTAAATACACTTTGCAAAGCACACGTACTGATTTATTGGAAACAAACTGTGCAATACAGCAAGTGCATTCAGGGTCTACCAAACTAAATCGGTGCCAAGCATTCAGAATTGAAGTGTACCGTTTAAAAGCGCCTGCAGATTGCAAAACTGTGACACAGCTAACAGTTAAATACTGTCCTTTTCAACTGCGTATAAATGCATCGTGTCTTTGCCTAAATAATATGACACTACATCGGTCAGTTCATGCCAACGGTTCTTTGTCATAAGGAAGGCCACGAGCAAAAGTGTAGATGTGCGTGTGGACTTTGTTTTGCTTCATGAAACACTCTTCATACTCAGCTCTGTGTTTGCACTTCAGCCGGTAGAACAAATTTGTCTCAGTGCAGCACACGTGCATTATTGCAATCTAAGAGTGCATTATGATGTTATTAAAGTAGTTCAACATTTCTACTTTTTCTTGTTACATAATGCCTTGTATTTTGTTTTTAGAATATTTGAGGGCACAAAAAAAAAAAATCTGTGGGCCTCATTTTGGCCATACGTGCAGCTGACGATAACATAATGGAACTAAAGGAAAAATGGCAAACCTTTTTGAAGATCAGACAGTCCTCCATGTGCTCGGCGTAGACGGAGGTGAGCCGGTACTGGTTCTCGATGGGGATGTCGATCTGGTAGCCCGTCAGGATGTAACAGACAGTGCGGAATTCCTGGATCTTCTTCTGGAACACCTCCTTCAGCCGCTGGTTTCTCAGCTCCGAGCTCTCAATCTGCTTTCGCAAGTCTTAAAAAAAAAATAAATAAATAAAAAAAAAAGCAAATTATGTTAATTATGCTAATACAAGCATAATTAAAATAAATATGACAAACCGTTAACATCAGTAGGGGTAATGCTGCTATCAGAGCAATTTTTAATGTTATCTGATTTATCGGTGTGACGTCATAATATCACAATCAGTTTGATAATTATTGTGCACCCCTAATTTTTATGATGCTCATTTTCACTTCCACAGTGATGGCTTTTATTTTCTTAGGCACGCAGCCACTTGAGACCTAATGAAGTGTAAAGAGTGCAATATAAGCAACTGTGTTTGTTACCACGGAATTGACCAGCTGTGAACGCATACTTCACTGACTTACCCAGCACCTCTTTGGGTGGCGGCAAAGTCAGGTTGGCCGAGTGCAGGAGGGCGTCGAGCTGGGAATGGCCTCCTTCCTGCAGCTTGCGCACCACGTCCCTCAGATGGTCCACTTCCTGGCGAAGAGACTCAATCTCCTCCTGCCGCTGCTTCTTGGCCTCGGAGGTGGGGTTCATCCTTAGGTGGAGGACTTGGGTCTTGACTGGGTCGTAGTCTCCCTGAAACGGCAGAGAAACAACAGTTAAAGGCGCATACCAATCAAACTGCTTCTATCGGGGCTACGTGGGCGTTACTATGCTATTCCGGCGTCTATGTTCAATACATTTTTTTACCTTGGTGATGCACTGACCAAAAGCCACTGGTGCCTCAGATGTGCCTGACACATCGCATTTTGCTAAATTCTTGTCACCCAAGGTCTCCCTCTCTGCAAGGTTTGTATAAAGACTTAAACAGAACACAAAACATAACTTGTACTCTAGCTTATGTATCAACCTTTATACTTCAGATAATGTATATTGATCCTCATTTAAAGACGATCTGTGCCACAGACGGGCATCACAAGTCTCATATTTTCCACATTCCTCGTGAGAGTCAAAACTTCTATAGCGTGGCTGTCATGTGAAGGTGATTCCTGTTGCAGATGTGCCTCACACATCTCATTCGGCTGGGATAGGCTCCAGCATACCCGTGACCCTAATAAGAATAAGCGGTACAGAAAATGGAAGGAAGGATGATAAAAATAAAATAATACAAAAAAATGTTAAGACTATTTTTGTAGTTCTGTGATTGGCTGGCGAAAAGTCCAGGGTGTGCCTCGCCTCTGGCCCGAAGTCAGCTGGGATAGGCTCCTATTTTTGTAGTTCTGTGATTGGCTGGCGAAAAGTCCAGGGTGTGCCTCGCCTCTGGCCCGAAGTCAGCTGGGATAGGCTCCAACATACCCTCTTCATCCTAGTGAGGAATAGGGAACAATATTCCAACATAGTACTCACCACTTTGTGCTTGGACTTTCACAGCTTTTTCTAAATACTTCATATTCATTTAAAAAGTCATTGCTGTTCAATAGAGGACTACAGCTTATTATTGGTGCAAAAATATACATGTTTAAGCAAATGTTTTGTGTTTTTGCTGAGGTGAAGCATTTTCAAGCATAAAAATGGCTACACAAGGTGAAATACGGAAGATGCATTCAAAGACTCGATGATTTGTAGTATTCTACACTGTCACAATAGCCACAGCAAGAAGCAATACTAACGTGTGTGAGTCCATATGTCTTATTTCTATTACTTCCACTATATTGAGTAATCCGAGTGTAAAGGTGACTTTCGGGTTGTGGTGATACGTCTATTAAGGTGAAAAAACGCGTAATTATTAGGTGGTGGACAGGTTTTCTTTTATTACGTCTACTATATTGGGTAACAGGTGTGTAAAGGTGACTGGAGGTGTGTTATTTCATGTCTAATGTTAAAAGAAACATTTTTAGAAGGCGGTGTACAGGTTTTCTATGCTCTAACTACACAAATATTTGATTTAAAAATAAGGAATCCCACGCGCTATGACCACGAGTGCGGCTCCGCTTCCTGTCCCTCACTTGATGTGTGCGGTGCGGGACACGGGGTTACGCTTATCATCTGCTGCATATACTGTACGTTGCAATACGAGAAACACGTGAAGGATGGGAAGAGGTTTCCTTGGTTTTTTGGCTTCTGTCTCAACTTAATGCGAAGATAAACAAACAGGAATGTGAGATAAATACGATTTTGGAAGTCCCTCCGACGGAGGGGAAAAATGAACTGACAGCTAGGAGGAGATTGGTATGGAATAACAAGACGATAACAAATCATGCTGTTATGTGCTTATTAACAGTTAACAATGCTGCTCTGTAGCTACTGGATCTAAGGTGGGAACAGTGCCTAACCCTTATTAACTGTAATAACTACTTATTAGGGCTTATTACAAGCACCTTAAGATTGACCAGACACATATATATGTTTTAAGACACCCCTCATCATGCACTTTATACGCTATTCTCAGACTGGCCTTAGCATTTACTGTACCTCTTGTTTAAATACTAAGTTGAAACTTTAGTAGATATTTTAAAATACGTCAATTCCAAGGGATGCAGAGGGTGCAACATTTTGTGTGATGGTTGGCATCCTTCATACAAGGCTTCCTACGGAGTCACACTACTAGCGATCTATGTACACTCGGCAAGCCGAGAAATGTGAGATTGATTGACAGTAGTCTATAGTGCCGTAGCCAATCAACAATATGCCCGGGTTTTCCCTCAGCCAATCAGAAAGCAGACACAATGTGTGGGTTCTCCCTTAGCCAATCAGGACGCAGAACACAATGCATGTGAAAGGTGAACCGCGATGTAGCGAGGGAACACTGTACATTATATCAAAAACATAGTATTTAACAGTGAAACTGGAATGTCAAGAGCTTTCACATAAATTAAACATTACAAATTGCATATAAATAAAATAAATTAAAAATCTCGCACCGATAAAAGAAAACACACAGTTACGTCGTGTATTGTTACACTAATGTAGGGGCTCATAGTTGAGCTGGACCACATATCTGTGGTGGCTTCTGATGTCCTTCAACACGTCTTCTTTCACTCGGTTACAGTTTCCCAGGTAATCCTTACGGTCTCGTTTCCCAAAATGTTGGCTTTTTAACCCGTATTCACAGGTTGCATTTCTTTCGCAACATAACGAGCGATACCGGCTGTTTAGTTTATATTTATTTACTTCACTGGCCAAACGCCCCAGTAAGCGTTGACTGTCAGGACGAAGGCTCTGCTGCACATTCACGCTGGGGCTGTAGCATTTGGCTAAGAAACCATAGCTTATGTGCCTTCATTCATATTAGAGTTTGTGTATCCACTTAATAGTAACCCCGCCTGCACGTACTGACACAAAAAGGCTGAATGGTGACAGGAGGTTTCACTCCCTCTGTTCATTCCACTATAGAACTAATGTGCACAAACACATGCAGAGTGAACCCTCGTTATCCAGCCTGTGTGGTCAAGAGAGACAACTCGGACGAGGAAATCAAACAAGCATGGATGCACATGACAATTTATCGAGGCAAAAAGCATATCAACTTCCTTTATTTATATCATTCAATTAATTGATTTCAAACGACAGGCCCCATGATTAATTAAATAATTTATTATTGTCCTCAAAACATTTTATTTTCTGTAAAAGAAAAAAGAGCTTCTTTAATTCTGGCCGTGAAGACAAAACCATTTCAATAAAAAGGCAACAAGCACATACTGAAGCACGAATTCTGAAATCTCTTGCAGAGGCACTGAAGAATCAAATTAGCGCTGGCTGTGCGCAGCCGCTGGCACTGGAAGGGCAAGCTAAGATAAAGTGATGCAACATAAACGGTCTTTTAGTTCACGCCGCTGACAACCAAAAACATTGCCGCCGTTTCACAGCCGACGCAAGGAAGCTGCTTAATATCACAGGATGGAGATGCGTGCCCGCGCTCACAGTGCAGCTCGCCATGATTAACAATATGCCGGGCCTCGGGCCGCGCGTCTCTTATTCTTTCCACGACAAAAGCAGAGCGCCTCAAAGCGGCGGGAGGCGAGAGACGTGGGAGGAATCCAGAGAGGTTCACGTGCGCCAAAACATCTGCTCACGTATAGTCCCATCCTCACATGAGAGGTCGCCACCCAAAATTGCATCCAGTTTCTTTACACCGCCATTTTTGATCTGACACTTAGACGTGATCACGCAATGTATTGTGGGCCGTGGGGCGTCATTTTATGGCAAAACCCTTTCTTTATATCAGGGGTGAAGAGAGACACAAGACCTAGCAAACACATGCGCAGGCGCCGAGCACAAAACAAAATGGCAAGTGCGACTAAAGGCAGACAGCAGCGCAGAATTGTGGGACAGGGGCAGAACCTTTGCCTTCATTACTCTTTTAAATACTGTTGATACATTTGTATATAGTATCGTATATAGTAGACATAACAAAATATTAGGCATAGAAATCCTTGTTGACCACCTTCTAAATAGGATTTTTAAAATTAGACCCCGCTAGACCTTAAATAACACATTTTACTTTCCAATTACTCAATATACTGCAGTAGATATGAGAAAATAAGATACACTTGTATCACCCAATATAGTAGATATAAGAGAAAATAAGACATATTAGGCATTGAAAACCTGTGTACCACCTTCTATATACACTTGAAGATTATTAGTCCCCACTAAATATGAAACAACACATTTACACCTTTACCTTCCCATTACCAAATATAGTAGACATGAAAAAATAAGACATTTAAAACAAACAAGACACTTGTTTGAGTTTTAGCTTGGCGTGGGTTACGCCCATCGTGGGGGGCCAAATTTGGCAAAGCACAAAACTAATACAGAACCACCATCCACCTGGAGATCCTTTTTCAGACGTTGTGTACCACAAATATGCACATTAGTACTCAATAAGGTCATCGGATCACTGAACACACCACTTCCATGGGCCCAACCTAGCCTGCATTACTTCTACACAGATTATTTGTTTAAATTGTCGCATGCTGTATAGCATTACAAGCTACATGAACATTTGGTAGAGGGCAGAGGCGCATCATCAGTGTCTTCCCACATCCTGTTGCAGCGAGCGTGGCAGCACGCGGACGAGGCGGACTTTATGCAATCACATTCAGGGGTCACCGCTCTCCCAGTCTACACACTTGACAGCAGCATCACAAAAGACAAAGTGGAGAAATGTTCATCTGTGCCGCCGTTACAGCTAGAGGCGGCACGGATGGTGCAAGAGTGTGTGCAGGAGCGCGAGAACAACTTTCATCAGTTGTGCATCCGTGCAATATGAAACTACTTTAACTGCCAATCACAGGGCCGGAAACCACCGTGCAACACATTCACACTTAGAATCGTTCATGAACCCAACACGTTTTTGTAAACAATCACCCAACATAGTAGACATAGGAGAAAATAAAACAGATTAAGGGACAAAAAAATCCAAACATACATTGCCTGTGTGGAAAAAGTGACCCCCAGTCAAAACATATCTTAACTGAGATTAATTGTTATCTATCAATCTGGAGCTGAAACAAATTTGGGTTCTGAACTTGGGTCCACCTCTGAATGGAAACAAAAAAAAGACTTTGAAGTGGCCTAGTCAAAGTCCTAACCTGAATCCTATTGAGATGCTCTGCCATGACCTTAAAAAGGCCTCATGTGGCTGAATGACAACAATTCTGCAAAGATGAGTGGGCCACAGTTACTCCACAGCGCTGTGGGAAACTCATTGCAAGCTATCCCAAACGCTTGATTGCAGTTGTTGCTGCTAAGGGTGGTTTTTCAGGGTTTTAAGGAGCAATCCATTTTCACCCAGGGCCATGTAGGTTTGAATGTGTTTCCTCCCTTAATTATAAAAAGTGTAATTCATTCCAGCACAAGAGGAGCTGGGTGGAATGCGAGCAGACAGAAAGTGACGTTGGGGTTTCGGAGTTGCGTTTTAAACTTGGCATGGGTTATTGCTGCAACAGTAGCCCATGTTAAGGCTTATTGTGCTGCCAATCAAAGTCTGCTGTTTCAGCAATCATGTTTGGTGTTTGTGTCTCACTCACCATTCCGGTAAAATGACTGACACCTAGTGACCTGTGAACAATAGTACATATCATCACAACGTCTTTGAATGCGTCTTCTAAATGCCTCATACCAGGGGTCTCAAACTTGTGGTTTGTATTTTGTGGTCCCCACCTTAATATGAAAGTTTAATATTAGTGCGGCCCGGTATATGAATGATACCTTTTACAGTGTTGTGTGCAGAGCTGACGAACCTACCAATCAGGGTGGGGTATATGGCTCTCAGGGGCGTGACATCGACCGGTCTCGATGCAAGCGGAGAAAAATGAAAAACTGATCATTATTACTTCTTTACACCATTGTCCTTGTTTATGTTATTTTGTGTTCAAAATAAAAAATAAAAAGGCGTTTGTGAAGATCTGATTTTTTTTTTTTTTATTTAAATTGTGCGCGTGCATGTGCAGCCAGACTCTACCTCCAGCGGCCCCAAGGTAAGTTGAGTTTGAGACCCCTGCCTTACACAGTATGTGTTTTAATTAGGATTCCACCAAAGCAGTATGATGTGTGAATTAATATATTTGTGATAAACTGCAATAGAGCAAAGCTGCGAAATTCAAAGCGTGATGTGGCTTGATCTGCCCACATTGTTGCACTCGTCGCTTTGCAACCATGCTATTCTACCAGCCCGTCAGGCCTTTAATCGTTCCCATTTTGGCCCGTTCAGTCATGGCTTCTGCGGCGGTCCCCCGGTGAGGATGGAGCCGTCTGAAACAGCAGCTCCTTGGATCTGACCTGATCCATTTGCTGTACACACACACACACCAATTGTGTGAAGGTCCTGCCTGCCCACATTCGGCGGGTAATTGCCTTTAACGTGTTGGTCATGCTCGAGAACACAGATTCTTTTTCTTTTCTGCAGCTAAATTGAAGCAGAAAGGTTTGGTCAAACACGTTTCATTATCAGGCCGAGGCGAAGCACGGCTGGACACCAAACGAGTCGGGGGAGTTGGAGGACCCGAGCAGGATGAAACGCTCACGTACGGCCAATTTAAGAAAAAGGAGAGGGTAAAACTGAGGTACTTAGTTAGGTAACTTTGGGAGATGATGGCAGCTGGACTGACCATTATTGACTATTCTGATAATACCGATTCCGGCCTACTGCTTTTTCCACTCCAATTCCTCCCAACAGTAAGGTTCAAGGTTCAACTACATCTTCATCTGGCGGAATTACAACCACCCAGGGGTACTTGGGGGGGAGTGTGGCGAGTGTGCAGTGGCAAAGCCCTCGGGGGCTTTTGAAATGAGTTTCTGGAAACAAGAGGAAGGTCTCGCTTCTTGCCTGCAAGTTGTGTCTCTCCAGTCGCATCTCCAGGATTTCTTTCTGACTTTCCAAGTGCTGGCGCTCTGCCTCCAGGTCTTCAATTTTCTGCCTGCAAGATAAAGAAGAATATGTAGAGGGACGTACTGTGCAGATTAAGCATCTAAAGCGTTGCCCGTCTACTACGTCTTGTACGTTGCTTGAGTGTTAATAAAAGAAACCCATTAGAATCATTTTCCGGCCTTTGTATTGAGTTCTGGACTCCTATAGAGCGGCTACACATGCACAGAAAGCTTTCTAGATCTCCCAGACTCCGGTTCTTTTCCAGCAGCGATTCCTCGCTTTTCCTGCTTCTAGCCCAAAACGGCCTGTGTAATTTACTCCACCCCCCAGCGCTGCTCCTGGCTCGCTTTCGCCGAGCCTACTCCGCTGTGGTTGCTCACACTCCCAAGCGCTCCCGGGGACCTTTGGACAGCTGCCGAAGGTCCTTTTAGGATTTTTTTTTTTTTTTTTTAACGGTACTGAAGGATGCCAAGGGCCACATACTGAAAAGGAGAAGGATGCAATGGCCAATTTGATATTTTGTAAAAATATTTCAAGAAAAAAAATGCATCTCAGCTTAGTGGTGTAGGTGAAAAATGATATTAGTATGAATTTTGGTATTTAATTATTACAACTTTTTTTCTTTAATATTGCAACCCTATGCTACTAAAATGACATGATTTTTGCTCCCAATATTAGAAGTTTATTATCATAAAAACTTTTTTTCTCCTAATATTGGAGAAAATTTGACTATTTTAATTTGACAATAACATATGTTTTTTTTATTTTTTTTATTTCTACTTTCTTGTAATTTCCCCCCCACATTATTATTACTTCACTCCCATAGTATTTGACCTTATTCTGGTGATATTATCACTTTGGACACCTCTGCTCTACATGACATAACCCTTCTGCAGTTTAAGAGGAATGCTAGTCCTGCTGTTTGTAAGGAGGTATTGCGAAAAAAGAATGGTAGTCAAAGCTCCTCTTTATGTCAGAAGCACACTCTGCTGTTTTTAAGAATCTACTACAAACGTGCCAGTCAAAGATCCTTATTGGGACAGGTAAGGACTGCTTCAACAACACGTCAAAAATCCTCTAGATCTCTTTTTCTGTCCTGTGCAGCCGTTAGGGCAGAGAGTTCTGATGATCTACACAGATTTACTCTGCCAGGGAAAAGTACAAGCTACTCTCCCCTGTTAGACGGATTTAATTTGATGTTTGTCTTACAAACTAGGGGTCGGCCGGAGCGGGGCAGGAGGCGATAGAGAAGAAGAGCAAAGTAGACAGAGGAGTGAGTGCGGGGAAACGGGGGGAGACAACAACACCAGCAACAAAAATAGCAAATCATAGCAAATGTCTATGATGGAGCACAACAGAAATATAATCATATCCACAGTCATAATACTGTACTGAGACAGTCATACTTATTTATTTTAATAGTAGCAATGACAATTTTAGGCACAATAGTAAAACATATGAACAATAACTGTACTACTACGGCATTACCGACGTCACCATGATTGTAAAAAAGCTAACACCTTGGATAAATCAGTGGGTTACGTGGGGACAGGTATCCTCGTACGGCCACAGATGTGAAGAAATGTGCGCGCATCTGTGAACGTGTAACCGCTGTCACCGAGAATGTACGAAAGGTGTTTGCATCACAAAAACGGTCGCGAAAGATCCCCTATGTCACGGAAGCGTTTTTAAGAATCTGCTACAAAAGAGCATACAAGTGTGCCCAACGTGCTGTTGGTGCAACCTACCTTAGCATGTTGACCTCCTCTTTGCTGACTGAGGGGACGTCATCCGGCGACGCTTGTTGCTTCCTCAGAGACTCCAGCTCAAACTCCAGCTGAAAGACAATAGATGGACGTGGACCGAGGTTGGCTTCACATCAAGTTGGAAGCATTCATATGTTTATAGTGTCATGGCTGAGGTTCCACCATCCGAAGGGGGACCAGGCCCAAACCAATATTGATCACACAACTGATTAACAGCAGTCCCCCTGCAAGATTGTCTTTTCTTGCGTCCTTACAGGTTTTTGCCCTGACATTGCAGCATTTTCCAGCAATTATACCTCATTTCCATTTACCCCCCCCCCCCCTTCATCCTCTGACAGCATCTGCCAGCAGGCCCCACCAACCCCTGCTAATCCCTACCCCATACCTCCCCAAGACAGATAAGTAATTACTGCTCCGGCAGACAGGTGGATTTCACGCGTCAATACTCGCTATCACGGCTGCGTTGATGTCTCCTTGGCAACGGGAGGGGGGCAAAAATTGTGAGAAAGTGCGGACGAGAAAGTGCAGACAGTGAGCCAGTCAAAGTTGGAAGGCGTGGTTTTTCGGTTTGTTTTTGTTTGTTTGTGACACCACCACAGACGTGTACCAGTCATGGCAAAGAGAATAAAGTGTGAACAGAACCAGAACCACGAACAGACAGAGGAAAGTGTTTAGCGGCTGAATTTGTCACTCCGTACAGGCTTTTCAGAAATATAATGCATAAATCATGCTGTTTTGTGTCTGAATACAACCTAATTTTAGTACAATGCATATTTAAGCAATCATTTTTTCCTATATGAAGCACTGCCAAGCATAAAAACATGTAGTATTCTACACCGGTCACTAGTTGTCAGTAATATTGCATAAACGCAGTTTTTCTCACTTATTTTCCATTATGCACCCCCAAGGGGGCATGTTTTTGCACTCCCCCCATTTGAAATACTATTGACAAACTGAATATCCATTTATTTAGCTGTACGGTACAAACTGAACTTGAAAATGAAACCAGGGAAATGTTTTCAAGGGTCAAATTGCATGTTGAGTATGATCAACTTGGTTTACACCAACTTCCCTGCTTCTCATGCCCCCCTGACAGTTCACCGCTGCCCGTCCCAATATTTGAGAAGCACTGCATGAGACAAGAATCACCGCCGGATGTATGGTACAGAACACAAAGTATAAAAGAACAACAAGGAATGCTCCCAATGTTGAATTTATCTGTATCTATCTATCTATCTATATATATATAATATATATATATATATATATATAATTGGGTAATAGGAGTGTAACGGTGACTATAGGGGTGCTATTTCTTTTTCTTAAAGTCTAGAGGATTCTAATTATGTTAAATTGCGTATTTAGAAGATGGTAAACAGGTGTTCTATGCGCTGATTATCAAAATGTATAGAAAGCAAATCTGACTTGGCGGAAATGCACATTTGGAACCAATGAACCGCCATAAACGAGGGATTACTGTACCGGACGTTACATAAGGGGTGTCCAGTGTGGCCCGCTGTAGCTACATTTAAAGGCTTTCTTACAAAGGGCAACATGCATCAAAGTGGCCCCCCGCTTCTTATTTAAAGTAGTGTATATTTGTAGAAATACAAGACATGCACGATACCAATGCTTTCCACAACCCATATGGTACCTATAACTGAACCTGACACTACCTATCTTTTTTTATTTTTATTTTTTTAGATACAACTCTAGCTTGAACACACTTGGAGATAACAATGACTGGAACAAATGAGTTTTCACCCGCTGTACCTATTGATTTGTCCTAATCAAATATCATGACAGCAAAAATCATTACCACCTCACTATCATCAGGAGAACCTGAGTACAGAGCGGAGGGTTCCACCTGCTGCAGCCCAGAAGAGTGCAAGATGTTCGGGCACATGGTCTAAGCAGCGGGTGTGTTGCTATGGAGGTCAGAAGAACTGGAAGCATTCCGAGCAGCCAGTGTGTCGCCTCGGAGGTCTCTTGCAAACCTGAAACGCCCGCGCCGCGACAAGATTCCCCTCCGTTTTTTATAATGTTTTAATGTTATCCCATTTATTGGCATGAAGCTGTCAATTATGTCGGTGGGAGTAGAAGGTAAGGTAATAAAGATGCTTGAAGAGGCAACCTTCCTTGCTGGGCAGAGTGTAACAACCCTGTTAGTCTGCTCGTTAGTAATGGTGGCATGAGCGCATGTTACCGTGCCAACACCTGCCAAGTTAGCGCTGCAGACTGCTGGAATGTCTCAGAAAGATGAAGCACTTGAAAGCGCTGCGCTGTACTCCTGACTCTGGAAGATTCAACTACACGGATGTCTGCGACAGTGATGAGCAGACAAGCAAGACAGAAACTTACGAGCGCATGGAGGAGAAATAAGCTTTAACGTTAGATTGGGGGATTTTGGAAGGCTCAATTTCCGTGTGGACAGAGGAGAATTGAACGTCCACATTAAAGCTTTTTAGCTGGCGCTGTTGATATTTTTAACCAGCGCTAGAATGTAGGGCACACGTGCACGCAGTAAACATAAAGTGACTCGCGGGGTTTGGGTGGGTTTTTGAGCCTGCCAGTTTTTACTGACAGCGATTTAGAGCTGCAACCTTAACCTCTAGCACTGAAATCCACAAGTAAAAAATAAAAACCCCTTTTTTACCGTCTGCAGCTGCACTTTCAGGGTTCCCGTCTCGTCCTCTGCTTTGGTTAGCTGCACCTGGGAGGAGAGAATGGACAGACAAAGATGATGTGTTATACGAACGGACAGACAAATGTTTACACCATACGTGCATGTGCCGTGTGTGTGTGTGTACGAGTAGACAGGTGTCTACATCATGGATGTGTGTGACTGGAATGACATGACATTTGTTTACAGTATGGGTGTGAATTAACAAACAAATGTTTACATTATACAGGGGTGTGAAAAACTATTTACTATTAATAAATTAACTATTTACCCCCTTCCTTCCATTTTGAACTGTTGATTCTAAGGCGTGTCAAAATGAAAATCCAAGAAATGGAGTGGGACACAAAACGTTTAGAATAAGCATTCATGTGAAATGCCTTCATTCTGCCGTTTGACGCCCCTGCACAACCCGAAGCTTCATTGTTTCACTGACGAACCCTAACGCCCCCCCGTGTGGAAACCATCTTGGGTGGGATCTCCTTGTCATACCAAAAACGTTGGGAGCCATCAGGGCCGTCGAGGGGGAATAAAACTTTCTTCCACCTTTGAATGTCCTATGTTTGGTGCTTTCTTCTTACAATCTTTCTTTAGCAGATGCCGTCTACTTGATATTGGACTGCATTGGACATCAGTAACAACCATCATTTGGGCCGAGGACGGTCCTGTGTTGTGATGGACTGCCAGTGGGATCCTCCGGCTCAAGGCCGGTGACATTTTTTTGGCCGTAGCACTCGACCTTTCTGTTCCATGTGTAACGGACGCCATGAAGTAACAAGTGTACGCCGGTAAAGCTCACTCCCTCTGCCTTAAGAGCTGCGCTGAACCCTCGGCCGACAGTCTGACCGGGCTTTTGGCCGAACGGTCAGCGCTCTCGTGTCCCGTTCTGAACATCCTGTGTTCGAGCCCCGTTGTGCGGGCAGTGTGAAGCAGGCGGGTTACACATAACCTACAAGATTAACTCCTGCCTCCAAACCTTGCTTATACAGCTTGACAACCCCACTGCGTTGAACGAGACAAACCCTTTTGGCCTTTGTCATCAAGAGATCATGACAGAATGAATACCCGACACCAAATCAAATTCTAGCCACACTTTTGGACAATACTTTGCCTTATAAAGGCGGTGCTCCTAAACTTTTCATCAGCAGTCTATTTCACTTTAATGCTTGTTTACAATAAATTGCTTTTTTGTCCCAATCCCATTGCAGATATTGGTGTGAGGGAAAGTGCAGAAGGACAAACACACCTCCATCTCTGCGTTGAGGTTCTGCGTCTTGAGCAGCACCTCCTCCGCCTCTTTGAGTCGCCTGCTGAGCTGTGGCGAGTGCTCAGCGGGGGCCAGCTCGCTGTCGTAGGACTCGAGGATGGCACGCATGCCGTCGCGCTCCTGCAACACACGCGCGTGCGAAAACAACCCTCTTGAGAAATCCGCATGCAGACAAGGTCATGACTTTACAGTATTTTGCGGAGAGCGTGACATTTGCGAGCAAAATGAAGTGTGGAGGTTTTTTTGTGTGTGACTTATGCAGCTGCCACTTCTGACAAATGTGCATGACAGGCAAACGTCTTTGTAAATGAGGAACAGAGTGAAAGGGGGCGCTCTCATTTCGGCTGACAAGAAGAGCTCAGGGTCACGCTCGCCTCCGTTAGAGAGCTTGGCGAAGGATGAAATGAAAGAGAGCCATTACATTACGCCACCATGCCGACTCTCCTCTCTCTCTCGCTCATGTCAGCTATGAAGAGTGTCTGTAAGGACCTGGATAATAGCAGAACCAAAGACACGTCTGGAGAATCAACACAACTATAAAAAAAAAAAACGCAACCTCTCTTAGGGACATAGAAAAAAGTCAGCATCTTCACAAGTGTCAGTCACAGTGATGCTGCCTCTCCAAATAGCTCTTGACTGTCACTCAAGCTTTCCAGAGTGCGCACGAGGGTGCGTGTGATACACAAAAAATGCTGAAGCTCCAAACACACAAACTGGACTGCAGGCAAGGGATATTTAGGGATTGCTGGGTGAGCGACGGCCTCATACACAGTATTTTTGGACATTAAAGGCAAATAACGGTGCATGAAGAAAAAAAAAGCTTATCCCAGCTTGTAAGTTGGAATGGGCCAGTTACCGGGTTCAAGCTATACCGCGGCATGAGAAAGCCTTGGTTTGAAAACCACTAATATTGCGTGTCGTAGCGTTTCTACTATGAACGAAGGTAGAGGTCCAGTGTGGTCGCTACTGGCAAATACTTTTTTCACGTCCTGTTATTTCCTCGCAGTCAGAACTGGGCTTTGATGTGTTTCCAAAAATTCCGATGCCTCCTTTCGATTCCAGTTCCTAATAAATCTCGATTCCGACGCTTTAAAGAGGCGGAGCCGTAAACATTTGCATGGTTTAAGTTCATTTTGAATGAAATGTCTGGACTTCTCCATTAATTTGTTGATATGAACATTTCTTACCAACCAGTATATAAATTTAAAAGCATTCCAATTGATTATGTTATCACATTTCTATTTACAGTAGTACACTTGTGCAAAAGATGTCTAATTTGACTAGTATACTTTGTTTGCTTTTTTTAATGGTGATGTAAGCTATTTTTATGACACCCTTATTTTGTTCGCATATATCCCAAAGTGCTCTTATTTTGAAGGTCGGAACTGTGTCGCTAAGAGAAAAGGACTGGGCTCATAAACAAACATTACTAGCTGCAGCTCCTGTCCATTATATATACCAAACTTCCACAACAGCTAGCGTCCTGGAACTTTGGGTTACACTTCCCTGATTCCGATTGCTTAGATCAGGGGTCTCAAACTCGGTTTTCTTTCCAACAGGTCACTATAGCAGGTGATTTTAATGATCATCACCTCATTCAATTTGAGGGAAGGAGCTCATCAATTAGAGCACCGGCTGTAGTGACTCGCTGGGAAAAAACCTGCAGTGTCTCGGTCCTCCGTGGCACAGGCTTGATACCCCTGGCTTAAAGGAAGTCCAAAGTAGCGCATCAAAAACAAGGTAAGGGCCACGACTTGATGAAGCCAACTGGACCACATCATCCATAAAAGGCAAAGACCCAATCCTGCAGCCAGCAAACCAGAACCCCTAGAAATTCTGTCCATAAAAGCAATTAACAGAATCGGTGACAAAAGGCAGCCCTGGCAGAGTCCAATCTCACAGGAACCGGGTCCAGCCTATTGCCGGTAATGCAAACCAAACTTTGACACCAGTCATACAGGTAACGGATCGCTTGATTTAGGTGGTCCAGTACCCCATATGCCCGGAGAACTTCCCACAGTACTCCACGAGGGACACGGTCTAATGCCTTCTCCAAGTCCACAAAACACATGTAGCCTGGTTGGGCAGATGCCCATGCACTCTCTAGGACCCTGCAGAGAGTTTACTGTAGAGTTGGTCCACGGTTCCACGACCAGGATGAAAACCACAATGCTCCTCCAGAATCCGAGATTCCAATACCTGGCTGATCTTCCTCTCCAGAACCCCTGATTAGACCTTAACAGAATGGCTGAGGAGTGTGATTCCATGATAGTTGGAACACACCCTCCGGTACCCTTTTTTAAAAAGTGTGACTACCACCCCGAGCTCCAATCCAGGGGCACCGCCCCCCATGTCCACGTGATGCTGGGGAGTCGTGTCAACCAAGACACGCCCACAGTATCCAGGCCCTTAAAGAACTCCAGATGGACTTCATCCACCCCCGGGGGAACTCAGCAGCTGAGTTAGGAGAACCCGCCACGGAGACCCCAGGTACTGCTTCCTCACTCGAAGACGTGTCATTGGGATTGCGGAGATCTTCGCAGTATTCCTTCCACTGGGCCACAACATCTTGAGTCGAGCTCAGCAGCACACCATCCCCACCATACACGGTGTTGACTGTGCACTGCTTCACCCTACTGAGATGGCAGATGGTGGTCCAGAATATCTTTGAATCCACCTGGAAATCATTTTCCGTGGCCTCTTCAAACTCCTCACACGTCCGAGTTTTAGCCTCAGTAACCGCCAGAGCTGCAGACAGCTTGGCCTTCCGGTACTTCAGGGTCCCATGGGCCAAAAAGGCCTGATAAGACTGCTTCTTCAGCTTGACGGAATACCTCACCACTGGGTCCACCAACAGGTTCTGGGATTACTGACATGACAGGCAACGACCACTTTATGGCCACATCTCCGATCAGCCGCCTCGACAATGGAGGCATGAAACATGGCTTACTCGGACTCAATGTCCGCTGCCTCTCTTGGAACAAGGTCGAAGCTCTCCCGGAGGTGGGAGTTGAAACTCCTTTTGAGAGGGGATTCTGCTAGACGTTCCCAGCAGACCCTCATAATGCATATGGCCCTGCCACGTCTGACGCCATCCTCCCCAGGCATCGGAACCAACTCACCACCTGGTGGTGATCGGTTGACAGTTTTGCCCCTCTCTTCTCCCAAGTGTCCAAAACATGTGGCCGCAAGTCCGATGACACGACCACAAAGTCAATCATCGAACGGCCGCCCAGAGTGTCCTAGTGCCAAGTGCACACCCTTATGCTTGAACATGGTGTTCGTTATAGACAATCCGTGACGGGCGCAGAAATCCAATAACAAAACACTGCTTGGGGTCAGATCAGGGACGACGTTCCTCCTAATCACATCTCCAGGTCTCACTGTCACAACCAACATTAGTGCTAAAGTCTCCAAGGATAACTTTCCAGTAATCACTTTAAGGTATCCAAAAAGGCGGGTATTCTGACCTGTTGCTTGGCTCATAAGCGCAAACAGTCAGAATCCGTCTCCTGTCCTTCCGTAGGGAAACCACCCTCTTGTTCACCGGATTAAACTCCAACGTACAGGGTTGGAGCAGGGGGGCAACAAGAATTGCCACCACTGCCCGTGGCCTCTCATTGTCGGCAACGCCAGAGTGGAATAAAGTCCAGCCCCTCTCAAGATGACTGATTCCAGAGCACTTGTTGTGCGTCGAGGTGAGTCTGACTATAGCTAGCCGGAACTTCTCCACCTCACACACCAGCTCAGGCTCTTTCCCTACCAGAGAGGAGACATTCCACGTACCCAGAGCTAGCTTCCATAGCCGAGGATCGGACCGCCAAGGCACCAAGGCTCCGCCACCCAGCTTACTCTCCATGCAACCCCCTTTGGCCCCCTCCCACGAGTGGTGAGCTCATGGGAATCATGTTACTCAGATTGAAATTACAGATGCTTGATGAGTGGCTGGACTCACCCTAAGAGATAGGGTGAGGAGCTCGGCCTTCCGGGAGGAGCTCAGAGTAGAGGCGCTGCTCCTTCACATCGAGAGGAGCCAGTTGAGGTGGCTCGGGCATCTAGTCCGGATGCCTCCCGGGCGCCTCCCTGGTGAGGTGTTTCGGGCTTGCCCAGTCGGGAGAAGTCCCCCGGGAAGACCTAGGACACGCTGGAGGGACTATGTCTCACAGCTGGCCTGGGAACGCCTTGGTGTCCTCCCGATGGAGCTGGAAGAGGTCGCAGGGGACCGGGAAGTCTGGACTTTCCTACTGAAGCTGCTGCCCCCGCGACCCGGATAAGCGGAGGAAAATGGATGGAGATGCCCGATGTTACAGATGTATTAACTATATAAGTCAAGTTGTTACAATTAGCCATGTTTGTTACAATTCTGTGACTTTGGGTTAATTGTTTCAGATCCAACAAACTTAAATACTAACAATTGAACACAAAATGCAGTTTTTTATTATTCCAACCATTCATTTTCTATCCTGGTTATCCTCTCTAGGGTCACGGGGGTACGCTAGAGCCTATCCAAGCTGACTTTGGGCCAGAGATGGGGTCCACCCTGTAATGGTCCCTAGTCAATCGCAAACTTTTTATTATTAGATAAACATAAAAAAAAAAAAGTGACTGGCCCTAAACCTGTTAACCGGTTGGGGCACCCTTAGCATCAACAACTGAATCAAGCATTTGCGATAACTTGCAATGAGTCTCTTACAGTGCTGTGGAGGAATCTTGGCCCACTCATATTTGCAGGGTTACTGTATTTCAGCCTCATTGGAGGGTCTTCCGCATAAACCGCCTTTTTTAAAGGTCACACCACAGCATCTCAAAAGGATTCAGGTCAGGACTTTTAACTAGACTACTCCAAATTTTTCATTTTGTTTTTCTTCAGCCATTCGGAGCTGCACAACCCAGGTTTGTTTCAGTTTGAGGTCGCGAAAAGACGGCGGACATTCCTAATTGTTTGGTGGAGAGCGGGCGGTGGTTCCATTTATTACAGCAACTCGTCCTAAAGCACCAAAACAGCCCAAAATCATCACACTACCACCACCACATTTTGCTGGTGGTATGGTATTCTTTTTTCTGAAATGGGGCATTATTTTTTACACCAGATGTAACACACACCTTCCAAAAAGTTCAACTTTTAACGGGTCTCAATCAGTTTCAGGTCAATCAGTGTTTTTAAACAGGGCCATGTAGGTTTGGATTTTTTGTTCCTCCCTTAATAAAAAGTTCCACTTAAAAACTGCATTTTGTGTTCAGTTGTGTGATCACTATCGGCAACATATGTCAGCTAGTAGTGGAGTGTTATATTCTTTAGTTGAGAACAAAAATGTCCTCTAAATCCATGCAAATTAACTAAGGGTAACTAAAGTGAGCCACAGCTTGGTGGGCTCTAACTATTTTACCAAATATTTCCATGACGCCTTTATTCTTTCATGGGACTTTCATGGGGAAAATGTGGGCTGTTCCGAGTGTATGCCGTGTGTTATTTGAAGCCGTCTTTTTTCACAGCACCTTTTGAATGCAAAAATCAATGAGTAATGGGGCTGGAATTGCTTTGTGGGATGAGCCTGCAGGCTGGTGTCAAAACAAAATAATCATCATTAGAATTAGACGATGATTAGGCTTGCTGCCACATCAGCCCTGAATAATTTCAAAAGGTCTTGAAGGTCAGACGGCGGCAGACAACCGCCAAACAAACTGAGAAATGCTGGTGGTTGGTGGAGCTGTTTGGAGGTCATTCTGACTTTTGTATGCGGTCCTGACAGCAGAGCCCTTTGGCTATTTACTGTCCATTAATGTGCGACCAACTTCACTCCATCTAAATAGAATGTGTCGGCCTCGCTCCCATAAAGACTCTCAGTCCAGAAGCAAACAAAGGGGAGTAGTGGGTTGGAGTGATAAAAGACTCATTACAATTTCCACCACCTGCTCATGATGCCAGAAAAGACAAAGGAACGGGAAACCGCCGGCGGGTCGACCTTAGGAGCAAAAAATATTAAAATGATATATATTTAAAACACATTACAGTGACCCCTCATTTATCCCGGTTAATTGGTTCCACACCAATTAAGTGCATTTCTGCGAAGTAGAATTCAATATAAATAAATGAATATTTCTGGCGTTATGCCAAAGAAAACATGTTTAAATACGTTTTAACATTATTGGAGCCCTCAAGACATGAACTAGCACCCCACATATTTGTATTACCAATAACCTTGACTTCTTTAAGGGTTTCAGAGTATATTGGTGTTCTAGCAGGACTTCCAGGTGGCACATAAGTTGGCTCAAATTGGCTCAAATTACCCAATACAGTAGACATATTAGGAGTAAATAAGCCGTGTACCACGTAATAAAACTCCTGCTCCAGCAGTGTCACAGTGAATGTGTCCCCTAGGAACCCCTAGTGAGGGGTCTTGCGCCTGTTTCAAACACCGACACCTAGTGGCCAATGTAGAATGCTACAATCGCAACGCTGCTTCTGCCTTGTATTTTAGTTTATTTAGCTATTTGTATGCATGAAAATGTGTCATAAGTACAATTAGCTTGAATATGCTTTTTTACTAAAGGGCCATTTTGGACCAAGGAACAGTGATCCTTTAATCTTTTTTGGAAAAAACGTGATATAATCGAACAGGGTATTGCGAGGGACGTTCATTTTTCGCTTTAATCGTGATTTGGAGTGCATAGGAAAGTGAGATGGAAAATGTAGTACAGTGTACAACACAGCAAATATGTTCAACACTTCCTTTTGGCTTCGTCTCCCAAGCCAATATTCAACTTCGCTTTCTTGGCTGCTTCTTAATGGGGAAACTACCGGGCGCAAGAATATAAAGTTTGACAGTCAGGTTAACTATATCTGCAAAAAGGTTCGACCAAACCCTAAATGCTTTGGTTTTACTAGAAGGAACCTCTCATATCAAGCTGCAAAACTGTACACGCATGCAGTGTTCTTTTGCATCCGTCGTATGGGATTACGTCATGGTCACAAGCTTCCCCAACCACATTAAAACGTATCATCTCAGTACACAAGCAAGCAATAAAAATCATGGACCACGATGGCGCCACTGCCGCGTTTTCAAAAAACGTTACACGCTACGTTACACGCCAAGCTAAGTTAGCTCTGAACCCCCGACATCACTTCCTGTCCGTGCCACCAGAACACATTTACAGCAACACACACAAGCATGAGTATGTTTACTTATTGGGTAATGGCAGTGTAATGGGGTACGATCTTGGCTGCCTCATCACAATCAACTCGACAAATGCGCAACCTTTGCCATTCATTCATTCATGTCTAGATGGTTCTACTAATGTTAAAAACGGCAGGCGGTAAAGAGGTAGTCTATGCTCTAACTATGAAAATATTTCACTTATAAATAACAAATCACTTATTACATTCCAGTTTGGAGCCAATTGACTGCCATCAACAAGGGATTCATGTAGATTAATGCGCTGCACTGTATTTCCTTGCGTTTAGTGCAATGTTGTTGCCGTGTGTCACGTGTGGTCGGAGCAAGCAGGACAACCAGAGTGAAAAAGCAATAAGACGGAAGAGGGACCTTATGATTGACTGCAGAGATGCAGAGTCGCATGACCTTCACGGGGCATGGATTAGGACTTTAATGTTGGCCCTTTAATGTTGACTCGAGTGTGTGTCACACCTTGGTAAGTAGCAGGACTCTTTTCTGCAGCCGGCGCCGCAGCACGTCCTGGCCCTCCCTCTTCTTCTGCTCCTCCAGAGTCTTGCTGTGTTGCTTGGACAGCTCCGTCCGAAGCTCGGACAGAGAGCGCTCCATGCTCCTCAGCCTGGCGTCAAGGAAAAAGTGAGAACAGACAAGCTCAGACAGCTCATGTATGCTCCCTGAAAACAACTTAAAATAGAGGCATGATTGTGTAGCAAAAAACGTTTAGCCATGAATCCACCAATCCACCAGTGGTTAGACTCTCTGTGGTTGGTAGACAAAATGCATTAATGGTAGACAAACACATCACGGTGCTGAAACACACAAAGCGAGACCCCTTCCGGCCTGTTTGGAGGCGAGAGACGAGGAAAACAGACACGCTTGCCAATTATCCAGTTGATTGTTTATTTGTGTGGTTTGTGTTTATTTATTTGTTATCGTATCAGGCCTAGTGCTCATTAGATTAGATCAGTTACTGTCAATGTGAAATATGTCACATTTTAATGCCACGGGATACTGGACTGCTCAGTCAGCATTACTGCCGTGGAGGTTGTCGTAGGAACGGCACGATGCGGATATGGATGGACGACGTATACGCTCAGTAACTTAGCCTTCCAAAACATCTGAGACAAGAGTCTTCTTGGATGTGATGTGCAGTGGTGGTGTCTGGCCTGATCAATGTGACTGTAATTGTACAGGAGGAGGAGAATAATTACCACCCTCCCGACGTCCCCGTGCACGCCCACCCCTCAGCCTTCTTTCTGTTTCTAATATTGCGTAATGAGGCCCATACGCTGGCCAGCAGAGACGCTTGTTAGCTAATGAAAGCTTTCTGAGTGGCTGAGAGGAGCATGCGCACGCGCCTCCCCGCAGACCTTACCTTGGCCTACCGAGAACGCCATTAATTAGAGAATTTCCTCTCTGTCACACATACACTCACAGAACCATTAGGAATTCTACCAGAACAGTGGAGCAGTTTAATTAACTTGGTGACAATTTAGGAGTTGTTCAAGATACGGCATAATGATGTGAGGGGGAAGCAGACGGTCAGAAACCAAAAAAAAAAAAGACGCAAGGGAATTCCGGTTTGTTACCGGCTATTGAGCGTGTAGTTCTGCTCTTTCAGGGTAATCTCTCGCTGCTGGATCTGGATCACCTCCCGGGACAGATCTTCTGGTTTCCTGCAGAAAGACGTGACACAGAAATGTTAGCAGGCAATCCTATGCCGAGAGGTCGTTACGACAGAGGGCAGAGGAAAACAAACATCTCCATATTCCTTTGCTGGGCGGGCAGCGGGAAGCAGAGTGTCACAACCGGCAGAGGGAGAGACGGCCAGTTAAACGCTGAGTGAGCACAAAACAAACACATAGGTCACATTGTCAAAACGAGAGAGAGCGCAGGGCTGCAGAACACAACAATGACTATTGATGTGTCATTAGCTGTTCCAACAGACCGTAACGGGCCGCTAAAGATGCCGCTTAGCAGCTAAAATGTGTAAATGGGGCGCAGTGGAACCTTGAGCACTCCAAAGACGGGTTGTGCAGCGTAAACGTGGAATTCAATCAATCCATGTTATGTTGTGGAGTTAAAGGACAGCGGGCAAAATAGTTTGTTGCCTAAACAGGCTGCCTTAGAAATGAGGCAATACAACATTATCACTGCGGCTCTTATTGCGATTACATTATTTTGTTATTTCCATTTAAGGCTTTACGACCGTCATAGTTTTTTGTTGATAGTCTGATTTGTCTCTGTTGTTTGTTAATATTGTTGCAATTGTTGTAGCTGGTGTTGTTGTCTCTCTCTGTTTTGTCTTTCAGGGGGACCCTTTGTCTTCTTTTCTCTTCTTTTCTATCCCCTCCTGCTCCGGTCCGGCCGCCCCACATTTGCATAAACATAAGAATAAAAATTAAGTACATAATAAAATCTATGTGATAGGGAGAGTATCTTATACTTTTCCCTGGCAGAGCACATCTGTTTAGCATGTCAGGGCATCAAGATCATACGTACGTACAATCTGCCCTAATGGCTGGACAGGACACACACACACAAAAAAAAATAAATGAGTACGAAAAGAAGAATGAGTGCAGTGTTGGCGTGTCACCAAAATAGACAACACACAAGATTGGGTCTACGATATTAAAAATTGAACCAAATCTGAAAGAGGAGACCCCAAAATCCTGGTCAGTGGAGGAAGAGAAGGAGACTATAGACAGGAACGCAAACTCCATGTTCCTCGCGGATGTGAGCAAAGAGGAAATCATTGACACTGTACATAAACGTAAAGCAAAAACTTCCCCTGATTGTAATGGAAACGATTAAAATGGTTATCAATGATATTGCAGAACCGCTAACGTGTATCAGCAATCTATCATTCCAGACGAGCAAATTCCCAGATAAAATGAAGACAGCTAAAGTAGTTCCAATCTGCAAAAATGGAGATAAACATCAGTTCACAAACTACCGACCAATTTCATTAATATCTCAATGTTCCAAAATCATGGAAAAGTTATTTAACCATAAGTTAGACAAATTCCTGAATAAGAATGACATCCTGGCGGACAGCCAATACGGATACAAAGCTAATATTCCCACTTCTATGGCACTGATTGAAATCACAGAGAAGATTAGAAATGCTATGAATCATAGAAAGTGTGCAGCCTCAGTATTCATGGATTTAACGAAAGCTTTTGATACAATCAATCCCAGCATCCTAACTACAAAATTGGAAAGGTATGGAATCAGAGGGTTCGTTCTGAACTGGGTTAAGAGCTACCTTGCAAACAGGAAGCAATATGTGAAGCTAGGAGAATATCCATCTACAAATTTAGAGATATTATGTGGCGTACCACAAGGGTCAATTTTGGGACCAAAATGATTTAACCTGTACATTAACGACATCTGCAAAGTGACAACACACCTAAAGCTAGCACTATTTGCAGAAGATACCACTGCTTTTTGCTCTGGAGAAAACACACAAGAGCTAATAAAAGAAAAGTTTCAGATGAAATGATTACTCTAAAAAGATGGTTTGATAAAAACAGATTATCCTTGAATCTAAGCAAAACGAAAATGATGCTATTTGGTAACAGCAAAAGACATACTTGTGAGGAAATTGAAAGGGTGAATGAACATACGTTTTTGGGCGTCATAATTGATGACAGAATGAGTTGGAAACCTCACATCAAGAACATAAAGTAGCAAGAAATACTTCAATACTGAATAAAATCTAATTTGTCCTGGATCAAAAATCCCTCCAAAATCTCTATTGTTCTCTGGTGTTACCATATTTATCTTTTTGTGTGGAGATATGGGGGAATAAATACAAAAGTATACTTCACTCGCTTGATGTACTGCAAAAAAGCTCAATTAGGATAACCCATAACACAGCGTATAGAAAACATACAAATCCACCGTTTAAAAAAAATCACAATTATTCAAATTTGCAAAAAAATCTGGAAGGATGATTTTTAGGGCAGCAAAATCTGATGAATATCATTTTTGCGGACGGCAATATCATTGATTTACCATGACAAGGACTACTATGTAACACACTGTCACATGACCTTACTTATGCATTCTAACTTAGTAAGTGCAGGAAGTGTACACATGTATGGAAATAGGGGAGGATTTCATAAACTTTGCTTCTTCCTGCTCCTTTTGGACTTGTGGAACTGTCCATTGTATCAAGTGATGTATTCCAATGCCATTTACATGCATGTTCCAATTAAAATTCATTCATTACCAAAATTAAACCATTACGAGACGAGACAAGAATTTAACATTACTTTTAAGAAAAGTACTTTTTTTTCTGCTCTATGGTACAAACAAGCCAAGGTGCTGAAACTAATGCAGAGTGAATCCTCGTCCTGCCTTTTTGGAGGCGGGAGAAGAGGCTAAAGCAGACATGTCATTTAGGCCTGCAAAATTATCCAGTTCATTTTTAATTATTGAGTGATTAATTCATTTATTTATAATCGTCCCCGGCCTTTTTCTTTTTTAGTCACATTGTGATCGTGCGACATACTGTCACACTCCTAGTGCAGAACCATTTTCCACTGATATTTAAGAAAAGTTAAAAAAAAAAAAAAAAAAAAAAAAAAGGAAGCGGAAGTAGGCGGGTACAAGCGGACGTAGGCCGCCCACCCAACATTTTAGAGCGCAAACCGAGCTAGATAAAGCCGCTGGATGCTGACCACTCGTCAGCTACTGCCATCTGGTGGTGTGCATTTTTAAACGACATCACGAGTCCTTACGTTGACTACAGACATAGCAGTTCATGTCTATTGACCTGGGGCTAATTCTTTTTTTTGCCCATCAAACGTGAGCCGAAGTCTCACATCGGATGTGAAAGGGTGCTCCAGTAAAGAGGAAGTCCGCTATGACAGGAAACGGCAAAGCTGTTGATGTTGGCGCCAAGCTGGGCTGGATACGTAGAGATGAATTCATTCCAGTCTGCCGGGCAGGGCCCTGGGTACCCAAGTAAGCTCATGACTAAAACATGAGGCATTGTGAATCATACGATGGAATAAGTACATCTGAGACTTCACGCTGGCCCCCGAGCACAGAAATCGTTAGCCTCTAATCTCTTTGTGACTAAGGTGGAGAAAAGTACCCTCCAATGCTTGCTCTTGTCAAAAAGACACAAAGCACGCAAAAAAAACAATGCAATTTCCTGTGGATCAACCACAGTTCTTCAAATTTGACACATTTCTATTTTTCAACATTCTTCAGCCAATCATGCATTCACCATTGATTCATTTATGTGGCTCCAAGTGGGACTTCCCCCCAACTTTAGAACTGCGCATTGAAATGATCCATTCCTGTGTCAAACTGCCGCCATGAAACCTTAGCAATGTTTTCACTTACATGTTAACTTTGTCAGACAAGCACAAAAATCATTTAAAAACTGTCAACAGTAAAAGGCAATAATGCTGGAAATCTCAGGGTACCTCACAATATAATACGATTTGGGACCCATGGCTCATGATAAAGATAATATCTCAATAAAGTGATAGGCTGGGGAAAAAAACTTTTTGCAGCCCTAGGCATCAGCTTGTCTCTGCCACTAATGAGGACAAGATGTATAGACAATGGTATAAGTGTGTCACAAGAAAGGAAAAAAAGGTCTCATGGGCGCTAGGCCTGGGACATTAATCAATCAAACAATGAAAAGGAACTAGATCATTCTGCCCGGCACATGCGTGTCTGTTTTCCTAGTCTCCTGCCTCCTAACAGGCAGAGAGACAGTTGGTTTCATCACCTTGGCGCATTTGTGCTATAGAACAACGGCATGAACGGAGTGAGACCTTTCGTCAGTCATAGGGTCTCTTAGTTTCTGTGGGTGTAACGTAGTAGAAAGTATTGGCCAGTGAAAAACAAAATGAAGACTGGTCTAGTCAAAGTCCTGACCTGAGATCTATTGAGATGCTGTGGCATGACCTTAAAACGGCACTTTCGTGGGGAACTGTGCCCATCACACACACAATGTGAAACATGAGCACATATTTATTTCCCTTTTATATGCATTCCAAAGAAAGAAAACAAGTTAGCATGGGGGAGCAAACAATGGACATCATGGGACCTACCTATTTCAACAATAAAGCCCTAAAAACAATGTTCCATTTACCTAACTGAAAAGTTGATTAACTTTGAGATTCCACACGCCAACTAAACAACTTGACAGACTTTTGATGTCAGCAGGACTATGCTAAAGTGACCAGCTCAATGTGGAGACTTGTGCTGAAGGACACAGCCATCCCACTGGGAGTGGACGTTGTGACTGTTTTCATTATATTGTCAGCCATGAAACATTCTGGGCTAGGGCTGCTGTTATTGACGGCAGCAGCGTTAGCGCCGAACGGCTATGTGAAATCAATGCGCCTAGTATAAGAAGTTTTGGAATGAAACAGTTTAAAATGAGCAAATTAGGGCTAATTACTGCAACGATTACACGTCATCATGAACGACCTTTTAATAAATGGTCACGGCATGCAAAACGATAAAACGTGTTTTTAAAGGGCTTTGTCGGCGAAACAGGTGGGTCTCGCAACGCCCATTGTTGGCGCCCACATGCTAACTTGTTTTCTCTCTTTAAAACACGCAGAAAAGGGAAGGAAACGTATGTTCAGTTTTCCTTTAAAAAGACGGTTCATGCTAAAAAAATAAAATAAAAAAAAAACAATGTGGCTGAATTACAACAATTCTGCAAAGATGAGTAGGGCAAATTTCCACCACAGTGCTCAAAGAAACTCATCGCAAGTTCTCGCAGTTGTTGCTGCTAAGCACTGGATCATGTAGGTTTGGATTCTTTGTCTCCCTTGACAATAAAACGTTTCATTTAAAAACTAAATATTTCAAATGTGTTTGATGATGCACATTTAAGTGTGACAAAAAAAATTCCTGGAAGGGCCAAACACTTTTTCATATCCCTGTATTTAAATGTGTCACCTCATTGCATACAATATCCCAAGAATGAAAGGACTGTAACAGGATCAATATGCCAGAATAGGCCTGCTAATTGGACATGATGAGATGCAATCATTGGGAGGACAGGTGGGAGATGAAAAATAATCCATAGTAATGGAAGGAGGTGCATTAAAAGCTGCTGCATTAACCTTTAACGTCAAACAGCGTGAGCCTCAGTCACGCGGGTGCCCTTTGCCAGCAGGAGGACTGACTGACAGACAGAGAGATGTGCGACGTACACTCTCTGCTTTACTTTCATTCATCCAAATCATGGAGGTGATGCCCAGCAGCCCCACACTTGATGTCCAAAGGACTTTTGGATCGTCATCTATGTTCAATTTGCAAAGAACCAAAGCATCAAAGTGCAAATGAAAGGGAGGTGCACTCCAATCCACTGCAATTACACAGTAAATTAGGGCCAGAAGGTGTCCTGTCAGTTACCAAAGACCACTGATAGAAGATCTGTTTCAATAACACTGGCTGGGATGAAGCTCATCACGCTCTGATCCTGTCGCTGGCATCCACCGAGCTTTGTTCACCTCCGGTCTGGGTGAGCAATGGTGCCGTACCTTTTGGCCACAGAAGGGTCGATAGCAGCGCAGGCCTAAGAGTCAGGAGTGACAGAATGATTGCACGCACAGAAGACTGATTCAAATCTGGCATTAAGGTTGTTGAGGAAAAAATAATTTTTTTTTTTTAATACTGGCCAAGATTTACACTTTTTACACTCAGACAAGTTGCAGCTCATATTGGAATGTCTGCCACTTTTCAACCAGTTCACATTATATAGCATAATGTACACCAATGTAGATATAATATACATTATAATATATAACGTACATCCATCTTATTCACAAGATCTCATGAGATTAAAAACATGACTTCTTCAGAAAAAATGTCTCTTGGGCACTCCCCCTAGGACAATAATAAATGAATTCCTCACACAACTACCCAGTGTTCTGATGGTATGAGAAACCTGACAGACGCTACAATGGCAAACAGATAAAAAAAAACTACTTCCAGACAACTTTAGGGCAGCAAAGGCATGTTTCGGGAGCTTTGACTGATGCCACCTTGTATGCCAACATTGTACAACAATGTTATACAGGACTACTTGCACCCAGACATTCGTGAGGATGTAACGGGAGAAAAATGCATCATCAAATGTCAAGCGTTGTCAACCACCAGTGACTGTGTGTACACCGGGCCATGCTGGATGTGCTTATTCAGTCCAGACTGCATGAGATGGTAGCCTTCACTGCTGATACAAGCAAGGCTTTTCTCCAGATCTTTCTTTCAAAAGACAGACAAGGACGCTGTTGGGTTCCTGTGGCTGCACGGAAATCCACTCAAAGACTGTAAAGATGAGTTACGCGAGAATGAACAGTAGTTTTCCTGCTTGCTGCCATAATAAGAAAATGTCACAAAAAACACGAGACAGCACCTGAAGGCAGTACAGACACTCTAAGTAGATAACTTCATTTCAAGTTCTCCAGACATGCAGGATCTGTACTCGTGACAAAAGCAGCAAAGGACATTTTCTCTGAGGCAGGCATGAACCTGGGTAAATGGGTAACCAACTCGCATTATCTGAAAGCTGGGAAAAGAGAAGGGAGTAGAGAGAACTCGAGTCCTGTGGAAAAGTGCTAGGACTGCTTTGGAGACCAGAGAAGGATGATTTTGTATTCAGTCAAAAGCCAGAATCTCTGACCCCATTTGGTTTCTCACTCCTTTTACTTTTAAGCACCTCTTTCAAGAGATATGGGACAGAGGACTCAGGTGGGATGAACCACTGCCCATTGATTTGACTGACAAATGGGAACATTGGTTTTTAAACAAAAAACAAAACAGGACGTCAGACACTTTGAAGCGGCTATTTGGGGCAAAACCCAAATGAACAAATAAACATACGGGCGAGTATACAGTATCTTGCAAACCAAAGATCGTAGAATGTGGGCAGAACCTTGGTGACTACCCAAGCAACAGAAAATTCAAATAACTCCACCCCACAAGGTCAGCTGTCAACAATAATTGGTTTGTATGTAGTAGTTGACACCCTGAAGAGATCCATATGTCATTTCCGCAATTAGTAGCCCCTCACGACGACTTGCTTTACATTCAGGTTTTCAGTTAAGAATGTGAGAACACTAGAAATCAAAGAATTCTATAATACAAACTGTGAGTGGCAGCTACCCGCCCAAAGTCAGCTGGGATAGGCTCCAGCATACCCGCGACCCTAATGAGGATAAGCGCCATATAAAATGGATGGATTGATGGAGTTGAGGGTACCAACATTATGTTAAAGTTCCGGTAAAACAGCCATATTCACTTTCTTTCGGTAAAAAAAAAGATATGGAATTAAGACAAAAATGAATAGCTCTGCCATTTTCATTTTGTAAAATTGGCCCTCACAAGAAAAAATGTTGGTGAGCCTAATCTATTTGACGCAGTTGAAGGCAAAATAAGGTCCAGACCTTTGCTGTGAAAACATTGCATTTTTAAGGTCATGTCACAGAATCCTAATAGGATTCAGATCAGGACAGGGAGAACATGCAAACATCTACTCAGAAATGCAAACCGGAGATTCAAACCTGGGTCTTAAGCATAAAAAATGGCTAAACAAAGTATAACACAAATAAAAGGGATTCAGAAGACGCATTCAAAGAATGCTGCAATTATGTCTTATATGCCTTAATTTCTCCTATTATGTCTACAATATTGGGTAATACGGGTGTAAAGACGGCTATAGGGATGTTACTTCATGTCTAGAGTGCTCTAATCATGTTAAAACCCATATTTAAAAGGTCGTGAACAGAAAATGAATTTTAAAGCACATTTGACATATTTTTGCCTAATTCAAGGACATTGTGATGATGCGCAGGATTCTAAACTGGTCACTAGACGTCAGTACACTGACGAGACAATTGCCACCAAAGTACTGTAAACAGGAAGTACAACAAGAAGGAACATGTGAGTCCATATTATTGTATTATGTGATACACATGTCTTATTTTCTTATATGTCTACAGGGTATAATTGATTGTGGCACAACCCTACTACAAAAAAAAGGTTTTATTATAAAACTTGAAGCCAATGTCAAGTAATATAATGTATGAATATGCTATATATATGCTCATAAGATAGAAAATGAAAATGATCACCGTAAGACACCCCAAAAATTAAAGTGAAAAAATGATGCAGCAGACTGGTTCATTTTGCCAAAATGTAATTGGAGCAATCCTCGCGATACCCAATAGCAGTCAGGGTGCCATTATCTAACCTGTAGAGGTCCCCTGTCCAGGGATACGCCTCCCCAGACCAGCACTGACCCACCACCAAACCGGTCATGCTGAATGATGTTGCAGGCAGCATAACGTTCTCTACGGCATCTCCAGACCCTTGCACGTCTGTAACATTTAACACAGGTTGAACTTGCTCCCATCGGTGAAGAGCCCAGGGCGCCAATGGCGTAGTTGGGCAGTGAGCACACTACAAGACGTCCGGCCCTCAGGCCACCCTCATGGAGCCTGTTTCTGATTGTTTGTTCAGAAACAATCACGCCAGTGGCCTGCTGGAGGTCATTTTGTAGGGCTCTGGCAGTGCTCATCCTGTTCCTCCTTGCACAAAGGAGCACATATCGATCCTGCTGAGGGTTTATATACCTTCTTTGGCTCTGTCCAGCTCTCCTGGAGTAACTACCTGTCTCCTGGAATCTCCTCCATGCTCTTGAGACTGTTGGGAGACACAGCAAACCTTCTTGCACTGGTACGTATCGCTGTGCCATCCTGGAGGAGTCGGACTACTTGTGCAACCTCTGTAGCGTCCAGGTAGCGCACCATGCTATCAGATGTTGATCCAAGCCAAATGAAAAACTACAGCAGTAGAAAGTCAGCCAGTAAAAAATGAGCCAAAAGAGATGAGGAGTCAGTGGCCTCAACCTGGAAAAGCATTCCTGTTTTGGGGTCTGTCTCATTGTTGCCCCTCTGATGCACCTGTTGCTGATTTCATTACCAACAAAAGCAGCTGAAACTGATTAACAACCCCCTCTGCTACTTCTACTACCACCAGATCAATATCCCAGAAGTTTGACTGATAGCTCACTATACTTTGATTGAAAAGTGCTCCTCTAATTTTAACATGTTCAAAAGGGTATACGGTATAATAATAGTTGTAATGGTGGCAATAGGGTGGTTTTTCATGTCTAGAGGGCTGTAATGTTAAAAAAAAAATTCAGAAAGCTGTAAACATCTTTATGATGACTATACAGCATATTACTATGTGTACATTTATGCATATTCACCAATCATTTGCCTAAATGAAGCATTTTCAAGCATAAAATTGAAGTAAAATACAATAAGGCATTCACAAGATGCATTCAAAGACATAGAGGCAGGAAGTACTATTCAAAGCCGTAAGCAAAAAAAAAAAAAAAAAAACAAGGAACAACTGTATCTATATTTTCTCTGAATTATCTGGACCCCAGTAACTGACCGTACTTCACTACATTTCATGCTGCAATATGTGCAAAAAAAGGGAAGAAAACTTCATTTGACTACTGCAAAACAATTTTTGCATGTGTAGTCCGCTATGTGAACCACTGCACTACCCCATATGATTAAGTGCAGAACTTCAGGCAAAGAACTTTTACCACGAGAGAGAAAAATGAAGCCGAATGAGCGGCAAGCAACAGCAAGTGTGAGACACGTGCGGAGCTCTACTGATTAGCCGTGTAAACGTGCAAGTCAATTAAAAGTTAACACTGTGTACCTTTGCCTTCTTGCCACATGAAAGGACACACAAAATCAGCCCTACGACGCCCGCTGGTTGTGTTACCATTTAGCATTCTGCCCGCATCGCTCTCACACTTAATCACTGACAAACGTGTGTGTGTGTGTGTGTGTGTGTGTGTGTGTGTGTGTGAGTCAAGGGCAGCCACAGTGTTGTGTGTCAGATCTGCTCGGCGGCCCAGAAGGAACCGTGCAATCATTCTCTCATTACTTGTTTGGACTGGAGGCATTAAGACAAACACAGGAAGGTATTTAACACGCACACCCCCCATCCAGTTCATGTCAGTTCCGTTTCATAGTTGTTGTTTTTTGGGGCTTCTTTTTCCACAACACCGCAGCTCCTCCTGCAGGTCTCTTTGCTCATTACACACATAAGATGACCGCCACGGTGGTCGTCCTTGAGGCGTAACGGCTACCACTGACCTGATGTTGAGTCCGGTGGACTCGCCAACGTTTTCCCATGCTCGGATCTTCTCTGACAACCTCTGCGGGGGTGAAGAAACATTAATTAAAGACATTTGTGCGTCACTCACAGCCATTTAAAGCCAATGATATACAGTAATGCCACATTTCTGGTGGTAAACTGGGCCCTGACCCGGTCGTGATTAATTGAATTCCCACCAAGTAAGATTCCGGAGTTATAAATATAATATTTACATAGTTGGAGCAAAGAAAACCTGTTTAGCACCTTCTAAATATGATTTTTAACCTTTTTTAGAGCCATTTTGACATGCAGTAAAACCCAATATACAGTACAATTACCCAATATAGGAGACATAAGAAAAAACATGGCATCAAAATAGAAAAAACACTTTTTTACTTCCTGTTCTTTTCCTGCGGTAGCTATTTTCTTATGAATGTAATATTACTGACACCTACTGACCAGTGTAAAATACCTCATACCATTACAATATCTTTGATCTTCTTAATGATTCCATGATTTCTTCTTATGATTTCATGCAATTTAGTTGTCAAACTGTCCAATTAGAATAAAGTCTATAGCATTCTAGCCTATTCTAAATATGCCTTTCAAATGAAAGGCTGCATACAACCACAAAACAGTATACTTTAGTAATATAGTTTAAAAAAAACCCGCGACAGAGTGAAGCTGCAAAACCAGTGGTGAGGGATTATTGTTCAGCGGTGCCTCGGTTAGCATCATTAATCTTTTCCAGAAGGTCTGACTCAAACCAAAACGGACTCCAACCAAAGCAAATTCAATGAATCCATAAGATACCCAAAAATTCGTTAGACAATTACACAAATAGTTTTATATGCTGAAAATGAAGCAAAAATAATTGAATATTTTACCTACTTTGTTGGGGAAAAATAAACCTGCAAAACCATCAATTGACAAAAACACATTTATATATTCTGCTGTAACCATAATGTAAAAAAATATCAAACTAAATATCAACGTTCCAGAAGCAATACACAAATACCAGAAACACAGCAAGATTTGTGCTGCATGTAATGATTGTGGTGGCGCAAGTAATATATTGTATGCATAGATATACATGCTATATACAGTGAGGGAAAAAAAACAGTTTGAACCCCAGCTGATTGTGTAAGTTTGCCACTAACAAAGAAATGATCAGTCTATAATTTCAATGGCAGCTTTATTTGAACACAGAGAAAACAATGACAAAAAAAAATCCAGAAAAATGCGTTTCAAAAAGAGTTATAAATTAATTTGCATTTCCATGAAGGAAATAACTTTGCACCATGGCCAAGACCAACGAGCTTTCCAAGGATGTCAGGGACAAGATTGTGGACCTACACAAGGCTGGAATGGTCTACATGACCATCGCCAAGCAGCTGGGTGGGAGGGTGACAGTTGGTGCAATTATTTTATATATTATATATTTATATTTATTTATTTTATATTTGAAACGCATTTTTCTGGATTTTTTTGTCATCGTTTTCTCTCAGTGTTCAAATAAAGCTACCATTGAAATTATAGACTTATTATTTCTTTGTTAGTGGGCCAATTTACACAATCAGCTGGGGTTCAAATACTTTTTTCCCCTCACTGTAAGTTAGATATGGTAATACCAGAGAACAATAGAGTATGGAGTGATTTTCGGTCAGGGACAAATTTTGCTTTAGTTAATGTTGACGTATTTCTTGACACTTTATGTTGTATGTTTTTGATGTGAGGTTTCCAGCTCATATTGTCATCGATTGTGACGCCCAGAAATGTGCTTTCATTCACCCTCACCATCAATTTGTATTTTCGCGTAAATATCCTGTTAGCTCGTGTGCTTTCTCCAGAACAAAAAGCCGTAGCATCGTGTGCAAACAGTACTAGCTTAAGGTCTTTTGCTACTTCACAGATGTCGTTTATGTATAGGTTAAACTGTTTTGGTCCCAGTATTGACCCTTGTGGTACGCCACATGACATACACTTCCAGGTCATACACTTTAATATTCTATTGGACCACCTTTAGCTTTGATTTTGGTCACATCAGTGAGGAACATAGAGTTAGGGTCCCCGTCAATATTTCCTTCTCTTCCTCCACTGACTAGAATTTCGGGATGTTCTCTTTGAGTTTTGGTCAAATATTAACAAAGCAGTTATTCAACATTATTCATTATTCGCATATTCTGGTTTGGCAAGTCCCCCTGTTTACAGCCTGGTTGTTTTTCTGTCCGGAGGGTGTTTTCTTTATATCTAGGGAGGCGTGTGTGTCTGTGTGATAAGATCAGGCGCGACGTCACACTCCATTAGGTTGGAGCGAGAGTTGTACGAGCCCACTAAGCTGTCTTGTACGCTGCTCTCAATGTACCTCTTAAGAGCGCGTGTCTTAAAAAGTGCATTTACTGTGCATTACTGCCATCTGAAGGCCAACTAGAGTACATTGTTTCTGTACCTAAAGACTTGGGCTGTGTCTCAACTGCAATCCTTCTGTCAGTACACTTCACTAAGTGTGCTTTGTGCACCGTGTACTTAGTTACCGAGTGCACAAATTTGACAGTGTATCACTGTTGTTGCACACGTACTGAAAATAATCACAATATTTACCCACCTTTTCTTTTTCTATTCACCACTTTCCAGAGCAGAGCAATGGAGAGTGTGGAAAAGAGGTGAAGAAGCGTGTGCAGGCAGGCTGGAATGGGTGGAGAAAAGTGTGATGTGTGATAGAAGAGTTTCAGCTAAAATGAAAGGAAAGGTGTATAAAACTGTGGCGAGAACAGCCATGTTGTTTGGTTTAGAGACAGTGAGGAAAAGACAGGAGGCAGAGCTGGAGGTAGCAGAGATGAAGATGCTGAGGTTCTCTTTCGGTGTGACCACGATGGACAGGATCAGGAATGAGTGGGACGGCATATGTTAAAGGTTTCGGAGATAAAGGCAAAGAAGCCAGACGGAGATGGTTGAGACATGTCTGTGGAAGAGCGAGTGAATATGTTGGTAGAAGGATGATGAGCAGGCCTAGGGGAAGAGCAAAGAGGAGGTTTATGGATGTAGTGAAAGGACATGAAGGGAGTTAACGCGAGAGAAGAGGATACAGAAGACAGGGTTTGATGGAGGCCATTGATTCGCTGTGGCGTCCCCTGAAGGGATAAGCCCAAAGGAAAAGAAGATTCATATCATCATCATTAGCATTCCGAACTGTGAAATAGTGAGGCTTTCTTGGTACTGTTCCTAAAAATACAGTTTAATGTCCTAAGCTGCTCTAATGATTTTATTCCTGTATAGTAATTTTACAATATTCTGTCATACACACTGATTATATTCATAGTTAACTTTTTTTTCACTTTTTTATTGAATTATAAATCTCCTATCCACTTTTTGTCATCCGTGGCTGATTATTAGACATTTCTCTCCATGGACTTGTGCAGTTTTGCAATATTCCCGGTTCATGGTCTGCTAGTTGCTGAAAAACGTTGAATAAATGAGTTCATAAATAAACAGACAGACGCAGCAACAGTAAGACCCAGCAGTGGCGGTCCCACGCAGCCCACCACCGCAGCGTCAAAAAATCCTAGGAGTAACCCTGAAATTGAGTGTCACCCTCAATGCACCGCCAGATTGACTGCCTCGCGAGATGCTGTGTATGCATGTGCAGTGTGTGTGCACACCGTAGCCAATGACGGAGCCACTCACAATTACATACTCTGAAATGACGATGGTCTTGAGTTTTCATCGCAAAACTGGTAGGTTTTGCAAAAATGTTGGCTGTTAACTGAAAACTGCGCTAACCAGGGTGGACGTTAACCAAGGCATCACTGTACTAATGACGTTTTTGTTAAATCAACGGACTTTTCCCTCAAATTATTTTTATGACCATGCTATACAGTTTTATTTATCACTTCTGACACTCCTGTACCTCCTTCTCCAGTTCCACATTGACCAGGTCTTCTTTGGTCCTGGCCATCCGCTCCAACTTCCTTTTCAGGCCGTCCAGCTCCTCTTTCAGCAGGCTGCAGTTCTCTCTGCTCTCCCTGTGTTGAACGTACAAAACGACATATCCGTAGTGCCACATGATATATATATATACTTTTTTTTTTATTTTTTTTGATACTTTTTTGTGTGTGTTTTGATATTTTATTTTTTCTTGTTTCTTATTCTCTCTTTTTTTTTGGGTTCTTTTTGTTTTTTTTTGTGTGTTTTTTTTTTTTTTTGTTTTGTTTTGTTTTTTTTTTTTTAGTTTTTTATATTGTTTTTTTTTGTTTTTTTTTTTTTTTTTTTATTTTCTTAATTTTTTTTTAAATTTTTTGTCGTGGCTTGCATTTGCCGGCCATCTTGGATCACACACCCAAGACAAAATCTGGTCATACTTGCACGTAATGCAATGCGATGGGCGCCGTTTTTTGGGCACCAGTTTACGTGAGAGTTGCTGGGCTAGACGGAGATACAGGACGTAACAAATGCATGGACCACACAAAAGAGAAAGGCGGTGGACCTAGTCCTAGTCTTGAGCTTCAGAGCACTTCCCGGCACCTGATTATAAAACCGGCCTGATCCAGCCCTACAGCTCGGCTTGTAGTCCGAGGTCTTCCGGTCAGAACCTGGTGCCGGTTCCTCGGACCCGCTACAAAACTAGAGTGGACAGATCTTGAAAGCAGTGGCACCTGCAGTTCCTGCGCTGCCTGGACTTTAGAAACGCAGCTTAGGACTTTCCTTTTTTAATTTGCCTTTTAGGGTTAAGATATGTATATTACTGTTTTGTTTTGTTTGTAAAGCACTTTGTGAGCCCTGTCTGTGAAAAGCTTGACATAAATCAACTTTACTGACTATATTGGTGAACAGAAGGATTATGATGCAATGCCAATGCTGCAGATTTATGCTTTGGAACGACAAGTTCCACAGATGAACATGCGTTAGAAAGCGGGGGTGGACGGGGCAAATCTTTTTTTTTTATTGAAAAGGTGGAGCACATCTATCTCGGAGACACCGTCTATCTATCTATCTATCTATCCGTGATATGACATTCCCTGACCTGAGAAAAAGGTTCTCCTCTCGGAGCCGCTTGACCTCCTTTTCCAAATCCGGGACTCTGGTGGCCTCCAACTTGACACTCCTCACAATGGCGGCATCCTGCTCCTGGAGGGCCAGGCGGCTCTCCAGTTCCTGGCGAGGGATAAAAAAAAAAGGAACACTCAGGGTGGTTCTTTGTCCTTTGGCCAGTGTGGCGTGTACCTTGATCTTGATGATGTGCTCTGAGCCGGTGGACTGGGCCACTTGAAGACTTTGACAGAGCTGAGACAGTTCCTGGTACTTCCTGTTTGAAGAGGAGCTTTTCGTCGCGGTTTGTGTGTTTTCAACGGGCCAATGCGGTTACAGTACCTGCGTTGTAAATCCAGATGCTCCTGTAGTTCCTGCTTTTCTAACTTGTTGTTTGAGATGATGGAGTCGTGGTTCTGCAGCTTCTGTTTGAGGTCTCTGATCTCGTCCTTCAGACAGATGACGGTCTGGAAAGGCAACACAAATTTCACGAGACCTACTCTTTCCTTTACCGCAGAGAATATTCTCATTCGTGCGAGTCACTTTATTCTCAGGGTCTTCAATCGATCGCAACTGGATGGTTCAGGTCTTCCATCTAAGTGTGCGTACCTGGCCGGTGCTGCCGAGCTGGGCGTCTCGCTCCTCCAATTTCTTGCCGAGGCTCTCCAGGTTCTTGCCGAGCGCTCGGTTGGCCTCCACTTGCTCTGCCAGCTTCTTCAGGGCCTCCTTCTCCCTCTCCTCCAGCTTCTTAGCTAGCGAGGACATTTCGCTGTTCTTGTCCTCCAAAAGCTGGACAAGGCAAAAGCCAAAAACTAAGCTCCGGGGCCAAGGTTAGAGCTGGGGGTCAGGTCTACCTTCAGGTCGCAGGCAGAGTCACTCGCGCTCTTCTCCAGCTCCACGCGAACGCGCTTGTGGCTCAGCTCCATGCGTTTCTTCTCCTGGTCCAGCTGCAAGTAGCGGCTGTGGGACTGGACCCTCTCCGCTGCTTCTAACAACTACACAGGACATACATGTTTCTCGCGCGCGCGCGCACCTGCTGCACGTACATGGGGTGTAATGGCCCATACGTCCATGCTGCGCTTGTACTGGTTCTGCAAGGAGCTGCCTGCGGCTGACGACGAAGACCCGGGACAGCCGATGAAGGAGTTGAAGGACTTCAAGGTTGAAAAGACCGTCGTGTTATCTTCGGGATCCATCTGCCAAGAAGCTCTGGGAGGACAGGAGTGGCAGTCACGTGACTGGCGTGGACGAGCCGACTGGAAAAAGACACAAACACGACGGTGCCGCCTAATAGCGATAAGTTTATGCTGAAGCGGAACTTTCACATCTATTCAGAGCAAAAGCGAGATCGTTATTCTCGTCGAACGTACACTGCTTGGAGTGTTTGTGACGACCATGTTACGTTACCTTTGCAGTGCTAGCTTGTAAGCTACTCCGGTGCGCGACGTCTCCCGCCTCCTGGTTGACTCCAATGCACTTATCGCGAGACTCGGCGGGACTCCCTCAATAGTGATGGGAAGACCCACGTCCGTTTACTGACTCGACTTATTATGAGTCACACACTGAAGTTACTCATAACAGGTTCCACCCGTCACCCGATGTCCTTGTATTTCATTTAAAATCTAGGACGAGTAAGTGCTCGAGTACCCGTGAGTCCTAATTCAGTATAAACTCGTGAACTGGGAACAGTTCGTTCATGACTCGCACATCTCTAAAAGGTGCAGCTCGTCGGATATGTCGTAGCTCCACACTCCTCACCGGGTATTACCGTCAATAAAGGAGCCGTACCCGAACACTACGCGTGCTTTTTCAGCTGTGGTGTTTGTTTTTTATTGTAGTTCATCATTTAAAATTGTGCTCTCTACTCTTCTTAGGTTGCACTTTTTGGGATGTAATTAAGACAGGGTTCGCGACAGCAGAAACCGGGCCGTGTGTATCGCAAGAGTTGTCCAGCAGATGGCAGCACGGCTACTTGACCCTAACGTGTTATTGCACGTGCGCCGGGGCAGGGGACTGTGTATGAGAAAAATGACAGCTAGGGCTACTGATGTTAGTGCATTTATAGTGGGAGAGATGATGTGGACTCCACTTGAAAAGGTCAGAGGACGGCTGCAGACAGCAGCTGTGCGGCTGTCTCTTCCATTTCCATCTTTTCACTCTGGAGAGCATCCCGCTTATTTCGGTGTCCTGTCCTCAACCCCTCGGCCCCCATCCCACCTTTCTTTTCTGTTTCTTTCCTTCTGTGCACATCACAGCCGTCTTGAAGCTCATTCAATCCTGGTTTCACACTCTTTTCAATACATCTGTACACTTCCTGCATTCCAAATGGGCAAGTTTAATATACATACGGTACGTAAGGTATGGGCCCTGGTTGCTGGTGCCTTGGGTGCATTTGGGGGCTGGGTGTCCTCCATCCTGGCTGCTGCGCTGCCCCCTGGGGGCCCGGTGGAGGAGGGAGGGGTTCGGATCTGGGGGTGGCTTGTGGGCAGGCCGGTGGTGGCGGTGGCCTCCCCGGATTCGATGTGGGCCATCCTTTCGGGTGGCGGGTGGGCAGGTGCCACGTCCTGGGTTGGGGTTGCGGGTGTGTGCGCTTAGTGGCGCTGGTTCTCCCTCAGCCTCCCTTGCCTCTGGGGGTGGAGAGGGATTCACTCTGTGCGTTGCTTTCAGCACTTCGCGGCGTTCGTTCCATAGAACAACGAAATGAACGGAGTGAGCTCTCTTTGTCTTGGGTGGGCGGAGGCGGGGCTGCTGGCATACACACACAGAGTGTAACATAGAAAATCATATTAGTATATTATTAGACGTTATTTTAGTAGATTGCAACATATTGTCATCTATTTTTTATATGTTTTCATTGTACTTTTCTTAAAATTCAAGTTAAAATCTTGTCTTGGCTCATTGTGGTACACCCTGTGAAACCCTTTCCTAAGCGTAAAAAGACGTTACATACAGGTGTAAAAAATAAATTAAGGACTTTTCAAAGCAAACGAATGAAAACATTTAAACAGTCTGTTAACTTTAATGAAGAAAGCAACAGAATAATGAAGGCCAGTGCCGATTTTAAGCGTAAAAACGGTAAACACTTAATGTCACAACGAGACAAACTAGAATACTGAATATTAACTTGAATTGTAAAGGTAGAAAAATGAGAGGAAGACTTTGAAAACACTTCAGATCTAAACGGGGGGAAAACGATCTGGAATATCTTTCCTGATAATAAGTAGGGGATGTATTAGTAACAAAATGATGCCACATCATTTGATAGAAATGAAAAGGATCACCCTATAGAGGGGGAAATCCAAGACACCCCAAAAGTGAAAGTGAAAAAAAGATGCAGCAGACTGGTCCATTTTACCAAAATGTCCTTGTAGCAACTCCAAATGATTCTCAGTCGTTTGTGTGGCCCCCACGTGCTTGTACGCATGCCTGACAACAAATGGTGTCCTGGGGGATCTCCAGATCTGGACCAGGGCATCACTGAGCTCCTGGACAGTCTGAGGAGCAACCTGGCGGTGCCAGATGAACTTAAACATGATGTCCCACAGGTGTTGTTATGGGTTCAGGTCAGGTGAACGTGGGGGCCAGTCAATGGTATCAATTCCTTCATCCTCCAGGAACTGCTTGCACATGAGGTCTAGCCACATGAGGTCGGGCATTGTCGTGGACAATGGGTCCAAGAATTTCATCCCGATACCTAATAGCATGCCCGCCCGGATGCCTCCCGGGCGCCTCCCTGGTGAGGTGTTTCGGGCATGCCCAGTCAGCAGAAGGCCCTAGGACACGCTGGAGGGACTATGTCTCACAGCTGGCCTGGGAACGCCTTGGTGTCCTCCCGATGGAGCTGGAAGAGGTCGCTGGGGACCGGGAAGTCTGGACTTCCCTACTGAAGCTGCTGCCCCCGCGACCCGGACCCGGATAAGCGGTGGAAAATGGATGGATGGATGGATGGACCTAATAGCAGTCAGAGTACCATTATCTAACCTGTAGAGGTCTGTAGGTCCCTCCAGGGATATACCTCCCCAGACCATCACCAAACCGGTCATGAATGATGTTGCAGGCAGCATAATGTTCTCCACGGCATCTCCAGAACCTTTCATGTCTGTCGCATGTGCTCAGTTTGAACTTGCTCTCATCGGTGAAGAGAACAGGGCGCTAGTGGCGTAGCTGCCAATTCTGGTGGTCTATGCCAAATGCCAATCGAGCTCTACGGTGCTGGCCAGTGAGCACAAGGCCCACTACAGGACGTCGGGCCCTCAGGCCACCCTCATGGAGCCTGTTTCTGATTGTTTGGTCAGAAACAATCACGCCAGTGGCCTATTGGAGGTCATTTTGTAGGCTCTGGCAGTGCTCATCCTGTTCCTTCTTGCACAAAGGAGCACATATCGATCCTGCTGAGGGTTTAAGGACCTTCTACGGCCCTGTCCAGCTCTCCTACTGTAGTAACTACCTGTCTCCTGGAACCTCCTCCATGCTCTTTAGACTGTTGGGAGAGACAGCAAACCTTCATGCAACGGTACGTATCGCTGTGCCATCCTGGAGGAGTTGGACTACTTGTGCAACCTCTGTAGCGTCCAGGTAGCGCACCATGCTATCAACAGAGATGTTGATCCAAGCCAAATGAAAAACTACAGCAGTAGAAAGTCAGCCCGTAAAAAATCAGCCAAGTGAGATGAGGAGTCAGTGGCCTCAACCTAGAAAAGCATTCCTGTTTTGGGGTCTGTCTCATTGTTGCCCCTCTGATGCACCTGTTGTTTGTTTTATTAACAACAAAGCAGCTGAAACTGATTAACAACCCCCTCTGCTACTTAACTCACCACATCAATATCCCAGACTGATATTGACTGACAGGTTACTATACTCCTAAGGCCTGGGCACATTTCCCCTATCCTGCCCGTTAGGTGGCGCTCTCACATGAGAACGCTTTTAATGTGGATTTTCACCTCCCTTGGTCACAAGGCCTTCAAGCAAGCTAATGACACTGTTGTTTTTTTTTACGGCTCGTGACCACTTGATGGGTTTTAATCATCCTTTCTGCCCATCAAACGCACTCTGGTATCCAACAGATACCAATATTGTTCATCGCCTCATTGCCAATCTTGTCCAGTGGCCAAACCTGCCTGTCAAAGCCTGATCCCGTCAGATCTCAGAAGCTAAGCAGGGCTGGGCCTGGTCAGTACTTGGATGGGAGACCTCAGAGGAACACCAGGTGGGAGGAAATAAACTTTCCTTGTGTCCTTGGGCAAGGCACTTCACCCACATTGCCTAGTATGAAAGTGGTGTGTGTGTGGTGGTCGGAGGGGCCGATGGCGCACACTGGCAGCCTCGCTTCCGTCAGTCTGACCCCGGGAAGCTGTGGCTACAAAAATGGCTTACCATCACCAAGTGTGGAGTGAATGATAAATGACCTCAGAGTAAGCGCTTTGAGAGGCTTTGTAAAGCGCATAACAAGTGTAAGGCATTATTATTATTAGTTCTTCATTGCCACTACCGATATCAACAGATGCCGATATCGTCCCGCACTTCATTACTGATAACGATATTGCCCAGCCCTTCATTAATGATATAACAGACACCAATATTGTCCAGCAATTCATTACTGATACCGAAATCAACAAATGCTGATTTTTTACAGCTCTTTATTACGGTACGGATATCAACAGATAGCACTATTGCCCGGTCCTTCATTGGCAGCACCAGATGGATGTAAAAACATCATATTCCTATGCTCGGTCTGACTGGGAACTATACGTTGAACAATCCGAAGGTCATCAAAAGGGTTCAAAAGCTTGTAGTCAAGGTGCAACAATCGCTATCTCTGGTAGAAAGTGGAACGCTATGTTACATGCACTTTCTACCTGCGCTTTCTACCTGCGCTTTCTACCTGCGCTTTCTACCTGCACTCTCTACCTGCACTCTCTATCTGCCCTCTCTACCTGCACTCTCTACCTGCACTCTCTACCTGCCCTCTCTACCTGCACTCTCTACCTGCACTCTCTA
>QODF01000281.1:143522-322936 GCA_024372805.1 Oostethus manadensis | reverse complement strand
AAAAAAGGAGCCAAGCTCCACCAGCGGCCGCCTGTACATCATGAAAAAGACGACAAGCATAACTTCACCACCGGCGCACAGAGGTGCTGCAACCCAAGAAGCCCCTGTAGAGCCACCTCCTATTCCGACCAGACTTTGGTCAGCAATCAAGCAGAAAATGTATGGCCTTCAAAGTACTTTTTAAATATCATGATGTTCTAACTTCATTTAATTGAATCTCGGAACTATGACAGGAAAAGGTAGAGAATTAGTTGACATGATGCAGAGGAGGAAAGTAGACATTTTCCGTGTCCAGGAGACCAGGTGGAACGGTAGCAAGGCTAGAAGTTTAGGAGCAGGGTTCAAGCTGTTCTATCATGGTGTAGATAAGAAGAGAAATGGAGTAGGGTGATTTTGAAGGAGGAGTTTGCTAGCAATGCCCTGGAGGTAAAAAGAGTGTCAGATAGAGTGATGAGCCTGAAGCTAGAAATCGAAGGTGTGATGTTCAATGTTGTTAGTGGGTATGCTCCACAGGTAGGATGTGAGATGGAGGAGAAAGAGAAATTCTGGTCAGACCTGGATGAAGTGATGCAGAACATCCCCAGAAGTGAAAGAGTTGTCATTGGTGTAGACTTCAATAGACATGTTGGTGCAGGAACAGAGATGATGAGGAGGTGATGGGCAAGTATGGTATCCAGGAGAGGAACGCAGAAGGACAGATGGTGGTCGACTTTGCAAAAATGATGGAAATGGCTGTAGTGAATACTTTCTTCCAGAAGAGACAGGAACATAGGGTGACGTATAAGAGTGGAGGTAGGAGCACACAGGTAGACTACATCTTGTGTAGAAGGTGTAACCTGAAGGAGGTCAGTGACTGCAAAGCAGTGGTAGGTGAGAGTGTAGCCAGACAGTATAGGATGGTGGTGTGTAGGATGACTCTACTGGTGAGGAAGATGAAGAGGGTAAAGGCAGAGGAGAGGATGAAATGGTGGAAGCTGAAAAAGGAAGATAGACTTTTAGGAAGGAATTGAAAAGGCTATAGGTGGCCAGGAAGTCCTTCCAAATGACTGGACAACTACAGCTACTGTGATCAGGGAGGGGGAGTACTTGGTGTGTCATCTGGAAGGAAAGTAGATAAGGAGACTTGGTGGTGGAATTAGGAGGTGCAGGAGTGTATACAGAGTATACACTGAGGACACTGAGAGGACTGAAGAAAGTAGACAGGAGTACCGAGAGATGCAGCGTATGGTGAAAGTAAGCTCTGAGCCCCTTCTTGTTTGCTATGGTGATGAACAGGCTGACGGATGAGGTTAGACAGGAATCTCCATGGACTATGATGTTTGCAGATGACATTGTGATATGTAGTGAGAGCAGGGAACAGGTGGAGGAGAAGCTTGAGGGGTGGAGGTTTGCCCTGGAAAGGAGAGGAATGAAGGTTAGCCGCAGCAAGACGGAGTACATGTGTGTAAATGAGAGGGACTCAAGTGGAAGAGTGAGGTTACAGGGGGAAGAGATAAAGAAGGTGGAGGATTTTAAGTACTTATGGTCAACAGTCTAGAGCAATGGAGAGTGTGGAAAAGGACGGAAAAAGTGTGTGCAGGCAGGCTGGAATGGGTGGAGAAAAGTGTCGAGTGTGATGTGTGATAGAAGAGTTTCAGCTAAAATGAAAGGAAAGATGTACAAAACTGTGGTGAGACCAGCGATGTTGTTTGGTTTAGAGACAGTGCAGCTGAGGAAAAGACAGGAGGCAGAGCTGCAGGTAGCAGAGATGAAGATGCTGAGATTCTTTTTGGGTGTGACCAAGATGGACAGGATCCAGAATGAGCACATCAGAGGGACAGCACATGTTAGAGGCCTTGGACTGTCATCTATGTTTGGGAACATTGAGGGAGTTCTGGTTCCCCTGGAGGACCTCAAGGTTTTTCCCAAGAAGTGGCCCAAAGAGGCTGTCACCGGTAAGTGTTTGCACACATTTGCACTTAAATGTATTGTAAATATGTCATAAATATGGTGTGCTTCTTTCAAGGTGTGATATTTTTGCTATGCTGTCTGGTGGGCATGATCTTTGTCCAAGGCTCTGGAAACTATTGGCTTTCACTCTTTGACACTTATGGAGGATCCAAACGACTGCTGGTAGTTGGATTCTGAGAGATAGTCGCTGTGGTTTACATATACGGAATAGACAGGTGACATTCATGTACTCTCAATTTTTTACTGTTTACATGCATTGTTTTGGTACAAAATCCTACTAAATTGTTGTGAGAACTGGTCAGTGAACATAATGCAAATTGTTGTGCTGGAATAAAAACTCAATTGTTTAGCTGTTTAAAAGCTTTTAAGGCTTGGCATTAGATCATGTTATTTTAGGTTAATTTTACTTTAATTTTGTTATATTAAACTGGTGAATTTTGTTTAAAAAAATTATTTCTTACTTTAGCCAAGAAATATGTCAGTTTTCTACTAATTAAATCCTACTAAACGGTAACATTACATTTCAAAGTAATATAAAAGTTTGGGCTAGGCATAAGGCATTTTTTTTAAAGAAAGGTAAAGTAAACACCATATTTGGCAATCATTTGAAAGGTGGGGCTTGCCACTGGGTTTATTCAACACATTTTATTTGTTTTAGTTTTTCCCACCTGAAGCATTAGCTCAGTTCTCTACTTATTGTGAAGTTTTTGACTAAATTCTAATAAAATTGTATGAAAATTTGAGCAATATGACAGGACATATCATGTGAAAGGTGCGGTAAGAGTAATCGTAATGTTAATTTATTCCTTTCATTTGTAAATATATCTGTACGTATGAGTATGCATTTGTAATTATTTTCTGAATCTAAAACCATAATTGTAAAAGTATAAACATGTGTTTCGCGTTAACATTTTTGCCTTTTTTATTTCTAATTGAAAAATTGTTTTTTTGAATTGTTTTTTTTTTTTAAAAATTATTATTTTTTTTTTAATTTTTAATTTTTGTTTTCTTTTTTTTAAATGTTTATTTTTATTTCTTTTTTTTGTTTTTTTTTATTTTTTTTTTTTTTTTTTTTTTTTTTTTTTTTTTTTTATTTTTTTTTTTTTTTTTCTTTATTTTTTTTTTTTTTTTGTTTTATTATTTTTTTTTTTTTTTTTTTTGTTTTTAATCCTATTTTTTTTTGTTTGTTATTTTGTTTTTTTTTCTTTCTTTTTTTTTTTTTTTTTTTTTTATTTTTTTTTTTTTTTTTTAATTTTTTTTATTATTTTTTTTTTATGGTTTGGTTTCTTTATTTGTTTTGTTCACCAATATCATATTGAGAATATACACCAGCCAGTTGTTTATACGCTAAATATAAACATTGTGTTGTTTCTTTTCAGGAGAAATTCCCAACCCTGGAGGAGAAGTCCTACCCACATTGGATCCCTGTGATCATCTTCATCCTGGCAGGGATCCCCAGCATGGCCGTACCTGTCATAGCCTTGTTTAAGTGTTTCAAGGCAAAGAGGACAGAGAAGTTACAGCTCCATCCTCAAATGAATGAGCCCAAATGAGCCTCACGTGCTTGTAGGGATATAGGGCCCTATATCTCTCATTGTTGTGGTTTCATCTTTTATATGTGTACATGTCAAATGAACTTGTACTGTACAGTCGAGAAGGTCATGTTGTGCCGTTAAGTGTCCAGCAGGGGTCGGTATAGTGACATGAACTTTACAGCGGCGTGACATTAATGCACTAAAATAGGTTGCAATTTAACAAAAAATTGACAGTTCATTTTGCTGCATTTTTTTGTACTCTGTATATAAAAAAATGAAGTCTTCAATATCAGCTCTTGGTGTTAGTATTTGTATTGACAGTATAGACATGTGTACATGTATACTAGTTTAGGTTACTAGTAATAGGCTCAATAGGCCTCACATATTGTTATTTTTCTATTCAATTGAGTTATTTCATTGCACATAGGTGTGATTTAACAACCATCATTTGTCCAACTACTGACTGTCAAGGATAAAAATCCCCTGTTCAAGTTACAACTGCAATATTGCATTTTACAAGTATCTTGTGTGCTTCATGAATAAGTCATGCTTAGTATCTACTCTGGCATTTTATTTATTATTGTCATGTTGGGGGAGAAATATTACTGTGTTATGACAATATGCTACTGGATTAAGCTGAAGCTACAGTATCTTCCATTTTTCCTGAGCAAGCCGTTTTTGATTAATAATTCTATTTTTTAATCATCTGTTTGCTTCCTTGTTATTATTACACTTAGCTGTACTGTTTAATAAAACATTATCTAGGTCATTTTCATCTCACAGCCTTGCATAGTCTATAGCCACTTAAATGAAATTATGCTGGTAATTTTTTGTTCTTATAGTTCAAATTAATGATTCAGCTGAATAATAAATGCAGTGAAAGATAGAGGCTTATTGCCTAGTATGAAAGTGGTGTGTGTGTGTGTGTCAGTGGTGGCAGCCTGGCTTACCATCACCAAGTGTGGAGTGAATAAATAACGATCTCAGTGTAGCGCTTTGAGAGGCTTAATCAAGCTTGTAAAGCACATAACAAGTGTAAGCCTTAATTATTATATCTATACTCTCAGCAGAGTTTTTGATGATGCATAGGAGTTTGCCCAATCAGTCCACATGTTCTTTGTCCAACTTCCTCGAGGAATTCTATGGGAAGTGCTCCGGGAGTTTGGGGTACCGGGGCACCCAATTCTGGCAAACACTCCCTGTACAACCAGGGACAAGAGTTTGGTCCGCGTTGCCGACAATAATTTGTACTTGTTTTCAGTCAGGGTTGGACTCAGGTCGAGCTGCCCTTTTTCACCAATTCTGTTCTCTACTTTTATGGACAGAACTTGTAGGTGCAGCCAGGGCATTGAGGGGAACAGTCGATTGTTAAGCGGCTGGAATGAGAATCAGCATCTCCAAGTCCAAGGTTCTCGCTCACAAGAGGGTGGCGTGGCATTTCAACAGGCAGATTGATGCTGCATCTGTAGTGATGCACACTCTGCATCGGTTTGTTGCGGTGAAGAGGGAGCTGAGCCGAAAGGCAATTTACAGGGTTAATATACATTCCAACCCTCACCTATGGTCATGAGGTTTGGGTAGTGACCGAAAGCACAAGATCGCGGCTACAAGAGGCCGAAATGAGTTTTCTCCGCAGGGAGGCTGGGCTCTCCCTTACAGAGAGGGTGAGAAGCTCTGTCATTCGTCAGAAACTAAGGAAAACCGCTGCTCCTCCTCTGAGAGGAGCCAGATGAGGTGGCTTGGGCATCAGGAGCTGGATGAAGTAGACGGGGAGAGGGCGTCTGGGTTTCCCTGCTTAGGCTGCTGCCTGAGCGACCCAACCTCAAAAGCGGGAGATGGACGGTTGGATGGAAGGTAGTACATTACATTTATTTTTACCATTTGTTTTATGTGGCTCCTTTGGCTTGTAATGTGCTGTAGAAGTAACATTTGACCTGACATTTATGAAAGAGTAACATAGTTACCAATAACTTTGTTGAGAGTAACAAGCAACTACAGCCAATTACGCAGCAGATGTACAACATTATTATTGTGTCTGAGCTAGTATCTATAGCCCCTTATTTTCAATAATTTGCAAAATACAGTGAACCCTCACTACTTCGCGATTTGACTATCGCGGATTCACAACATTTTTTTTTTCATTACAATAAGTATGTATATTATAGGACAAAATATATAGCGGATTTTCCGGAAAGTGCCTGTGTACTGTATGTACGTATTGTAGATATCTGTGCATTACTGTAAAGGGTGGTTTGTTAACAATACTATGTAAAGGGAGGGTTTTAACAGTCTGAATACCTGTTAAATAAATACTGTAAATATGGTGTCACTACTTCGCGGATTTCAGCTATTGAGGCCAGTTCTGGAACCTATCTACCGCGATAAACGAGGGTTCACTGTACTGATATTGAATAAACAAAATGGGTCATATTGGCTCCCATCCTTTAAAGTTTTTGTCTGCGTAAGTAAGTAATTAGGTGGGTGGGTATGTACTAAATAACCAGAATATCGTTTATGGACGTGTACTCTGTCGACACCATTTACAGCGCGGGTGTCCACACCACCAAGGATCACACACTGAATAACCAAAGCATTTTGATGGAATGATGTTGATTTTAGAATTGTTTAAAACAAACCATGTAAATAGGCTAACAGTTATATGTATTTCCAGAAAAAACAGCTAGCATGTTAGTTGTAGGTGACAAAAGATAAAGTTTTTAGTATTAAACAGTTCAACTTTTTGGTTTTATATTTGTGCTGCTCTTGCTCATTTTCCTCTTTCTTGAAAATTTGGGGAGTTTTTCCTTTGAAGGTTTTCTTGTATTTTAAGAATGTGCCGCAGGCTGCAAATGCTACAAAGTTATAATGCCTCATGCAATAACACTTCATTTTATCACTGACTCACATTTTGGCGACCTCTTTGACCAGCTCTCTACACGTCATCTCCCTCATCTGCAACACACACATCGTCATGTAACATGACATCACATAATGACACGTGACACACACCTGTTAAGTCACCTGTAATTTTTCAATTTCTGTCTTGGCGGCTTGTTTGGCTTTTCCAATAGCACATCCCCAGTATCCCTAAGACAGACAAAGACACATACGTGTCAACGTGAGGTTCAAGTCGTCATACTTGTCCAGCGCTCTCACTAGCACTTTAAGTGGCGACCGCCGCTTGTAAGCGTGTGCACTATGGTCAGACAGCCAAGAGAAAGGGTTACATCAAGTGACATCAGCTTGTTTAGCGAAACCTTCTCAGCATCATCACTCCAAGTGTGTGCAAGCTTGTTCCATTTTGAAAACATTCCCGCCCGCCAATTTACAGTAAGGCGAGTCATTTGAGACCAGTGCATTGAAGACTCACATAAGAGACGCCAGAGGGGTCCACCATGTAGAGCTGGGGGCCGTCATCTTTGTCGTGAGATCCCAGGATGAAGCTGTGAACGACAAACAAGCATCTCCAGCTGTGATATACGGTTTTGACACAGTAGGGACCATTTGACAGAAGGTCTCACCTGCAGCCAAACGGTCGGACGGCGCTGTACAAGGTGTAGGCGTGCACGTACATGGCCACACGTTCTGACAGGTGCTGTGGCAACAAGAGGCAGCGTTAGCGCCACGTGTCATGACTGGACTACACGGACGGTTTACCTTGAGAGGAATGTCGTGTCCATAGTTGGACCTGAAGTTAGAAGCTTCTTCTCGGGCGACTTCAGCTAACGATCGAGCATCCGCCAGGAGACCAGCCACTGCCTGTGGTGGTGGGCAGACCGTTACTGTGGTTACAAGCTTTTACTCCAACAATATAGAGGTGATATTATAATAATTGATTTCGCTTTACAATGAAACTTCAATCACTCCTAAGTCCCACACTGGCAATCCAACATGACCAGTGGTGTGTGGTGAGGTTAATGCCTGGTAAGGTAAGGTTGCTCATTAAGAGGATAACATGAAAAGTAAAGACTAATTTACAACATAATTAGTCCCATGTATTGTTTACATAAAACTATTTGTAGTCCTACCTTTTATACAGTATTTGTAAAGTACAGCGGAAACTTTTAGCATATGCCCCGGTTATGCCTGTCTGTTTCCAGTTAGGGTACACTATGGCACGAGTCTTGTCGTGTTATTAATACACATTGTGAGACCAACTGAGACAAAACTACAAAATGTCCCTGTTTTCTGCATGTAAAATACCAGTAAAACCACAAAAAAACAAAGTATGTTTCTATTTGATTTGGACCTTCTGGAATGGACTGTAACTAATGACTATGATCTAGTTTAGCTGTACATACGTCCTATATGTCTTCAGGAAAAGCTCTGAAACAAAGGTCTGATCACTTTTTGTTGAGCTTGATACAGTATATAATCCTCCATCTTGGCAAATTCAATAATGCATTTGACTCATTGTTGACATTACTGTTGAGTATTTCAATAAAATTAAGAAAAAGCAGCCTTTTCCTCTCTGTAGAAGAACAGTCGGGACAAGCAAACCGGAGCTCATGCATAACCCCGCCCTGCCAACGTAGAAGAAATTTTATGGAATACTAATTGATGATTAATCTACTATATACTGTAACATACTGTTAATGTAACATTGATGTTCTGAACCCTGGTGTTTGTGAATGCACCTTGCTGTGAATGTTGTTGGTGAATAAGGAAAAAGTGTGGTGTAACCCAGGTGTGAAAATCCTGTTCCAGCGCCGTTCTATTTTCAGAGCACGGCCGACGTTGTCGCGTTAGTGACGTAGTCACGTGACCGCTGTCCCGCCAATCAGGTAGTATATGAACAGGAAGTTAGACGTGTCGGTCAGCGCGAGGTATAGGATTCCAGGGCAGAAGCTACAGAAGCTAACTATTGGAACCCGAGCACTACGGAAAAGAGCGCAAGCACGCGTTAAAACCCAAATTGGCCAGGTCGGATGGCGAGCTAGAACCTTGAGGAACTGAACTGAACTCAGGCAACAAGCCTGGCATATATCCTCAGCCCGGATACAGAGTTGAGACCCTTACCTGCTCGGTTGGGCCGGTTTGACGTCATGATCTGTCTCATCTGTAGCATATTCGTTACCCAAGCTAAGAAAAAAATAGGTAACAATGGATTTATAGCTAATGTTAAAGTTGGATTAGGCTAGTTTAGAAGCTCTAGATATCGACTCTAGGAGGGGAGTGAGAATCAAGGACTGAGACAGTTATTGAAAGTTGCCGGTACCATATATTGAAAAGACTCACAAATTCAAAAACAATACAAGTGCATACATAGTATGAAGAATGGCCATTCAGGGAAAATATTTACCTTTATAATCCGAGTTCAAGAAACATACATTCAACAGATTCTGCCTTAGCAGTTTAAATAATATATATGTAAACAATGGAAAAGGCTCGAGTATTTGTCTGACGTATGACCTGCAAAAACGTTCGTGGCATGGAGATTGTCCATACAGTGTTGAAGTAGGTTGGGCTGAGGTAGATTGTGCGAAAGTGCGAGTGCAAGTATGAATAGGGTCCAGAATGAGTAGCCACGCGCCATGCAGACAGACAAAATAGTTCAAAACAGGGTACAAATATAAAGGGTGGCTACAGGAGCCTCCTACCGGCCCAACCGAGCAGGTACGGGACTCAATTCTATATCCGGGCTGAGGATATATGCCAGGCTTGTTGCCTGAGTTCAGTTCAGTTCCTCAAAGTTCTAGCTCGCCATCAGACCTGGCCAATTCAGGTTTTAACGAGTGCTAGCGGCTCTTCTTCCATAGTGGTCGGGATCTAATAGTTAGTTCCTGTAGCTTCTGCCCTGGAATCCTATGCCTTGTGCTAACCGACACGTCTAACTTCCTGTTTATAAACTACCTGATTGGCGGGACAGCGGTCACGTGACTACGTCACTAACGCGATGACGTCGGCAGTGCTTTGAAAATAGGAGAACGGTGCTGGAACAGGATTTTCACAACTGGGTTACAGTGTGGGGAGTAAGAAATGTGTGTGTGTGTGGTGAGCTGCAGAGTATAGCACTACTGTTGGCATTAATGCCACATAAAGCGCATCAGACTCTGTGACTCAATCAGGACGCTACAGAACTTTGCAACATGCACATCAAACAGATGAATGGGACTTTAGTGGCTAACAATGCTTACGACATGTTGAGAAACAGAAATAACCATCAACCATCTAACTCGATAAACTCCCGACCGTAGGATTGGCTGGCACTTAAGCACACACTGGCCTCATCTCATAACCTGTGTTTTATCAGGAAATGTGCAAATTCAGCCATTTTAAAATAATAAAATGTTATTTGAATCATACAGAAAACACTTTTATAACAGTTAAAATGAATACTTTTTTTATTATCCATTTATGTATTTGTCATGATGAACCTCGCCTGCTCCTCTGACCCCACGTCACTGAGCATGAGCCAGCAATTGAAATTGTCGTTGCTTTTTTGCTCACAATAAAGGTATATGTGGTTACCATGCCGACGTGTCTGTCAATGTTGAAGATGCGTTTGTTGGAGCCTTCCTCATACAGTTTGGACAGCACAAGCTTCTCCACGCCAAACACCACTCCATCTTTACAGCGAATCCCAATGGCTGTGCTGGATACACGCGTGCACATACACACGCGCACGCACGCACAAACACACACAGTAAAACAGGTGCAATCAGAGAGCTAACAAATGAGAAACGTCTTGGACCTCTCGTATTGACAACCAACCTGCTGTTTTCTACAGCCTTGATGGCGTATTCCACTTGAAACACTCGGCCGTCAGGAGAGAAGGTGGATGCAGATAGGTCGTACTGGAAGATGCAGGGACATGAAGTGAAGAAATCACACTAATGTATCACTTAAACTGTAATATAAGAAACAAATCCTACAAAAAGAACATGGTTGAGTTATATACTTAAGGGTAGTCATATTATGTAGTCGTAGGTATTATCCAACCATCTTCTATTAGGCCTATCTACTATGACCAATCACAGGACACAAACGACATTGTATGACGGGGGTCACCAACCCGTCGATCGTGATCGACCAGTAGATCTTTGGGACTTACCTGGTCGATCGCTGTTGTAAATTTCCTAATTATACATATTTAGATAGGCAATGTTCAGGGCAACTTCATGTTTTTTACGCCAGGCATATTGCAGGCAGTGATGTGTGGTCAAAAAAAAAAAACATTTATTATGTGCCATGACTTTCTACAGCCTGTAAAGTGTGACATCATTCTGCTTGCTAGTGGGACAATAAAATACATAGAAATGCTATACAGGTGGCACTTGCAGCACCAATGCATCCTGAAGCAGTAGGCGTAAGCTGGAAAGTTTAACATTCTTTTTTAAAAGGATGTTCGCATTTTTAGAGTAAAATATGGAGGAATACCGGAGGTAAATGTTTCATTTACTCACGCTTGTGCAACCACAGAAAAGTACACCAGTCGATAAGAGACTAACTTTGTGAGAGCCATGACAATGTGTGTAAAATGTGGAGTCAACTGGCGACAATCACAGTCTAAGCCTATCAAAGCCAGCGTGTGTGACTGCTCATGTTTCAAATCATATTCAATCAACTTTTCTACCATCTGTGTTTACACACTTTGCCTGTCTCTCATTGTGTGAATGCTGGAGCATTCATACATATAGTATCGGCAGCTTGCTAGCTATTGTTATCCCCCTAGCAAATGTGACTTTTTTTTTTTTTTTTTTTTTAAACAAGGACGACAATATGTCTTTAAAACAAACAAGCAATGTTGTCCCACAAGGAAGCTACAAGAGGCTGTCACGTTCATGGGGCAAATACTAACTTGCTTTTTGAAAATGTGACATGATTCATCAACTTTGTTATACCGGAAGTGATGTCATCTGAGTGACACCTCTCAGCTAAAACGTAGTAAAGAAATGCTCCCGAGGTAGTTTGTCGACTTGGTTCAGTATATTTTTCATCAAATAGTAGTCATGCCAAAACGATGTGTAGTTTGTGGATGCTTAGCATCCATGCCTGGCATCAAGCATTTGGCTTGAAAGTATGGTATAAAGGCATTTTGAATACAAGGAAGAATGAACACTACATCAAAGTTGCCACAGAAAAGAGTAAGTTATGTCTTGTTTACAAATTATATTCTACACATTATTCATTATACATATGCATCTTTTCACAGCAGTATACTGTGGGGGGGCGGGGGTCGCTGCCAAAAATGTATCCACGACGTGCTGCCACATATACACACAGGCTATAAAAACCCCTTTTCGCACATTAAGAAGCTGATTTAAAACAATAATTGAAGGATAAATAAGTCGCTATGATGGCCGTGTTAACGAAATTGGCCAATGAAGACAAAATTCACTGTTAAACTTCTAGTAACTTTTAACTCTTCAATTCAGACATGTCGTCTGTATTTAATGATAAATGACCGCAAAATAGCATAAAAGACAATGAGCAGGGTTGCCGGTCACATAAAGTGCAAATACTGTATGTCAACTCTTTCTTTTTGTGGAAGTAGCTTTAATATTGCTAGAAGTTGGATATACCTGTGCTATCATAAACTTGCACACTCACTATATTCTTATACTGTCCTTTTATAAACACAAGACAGGTTTCTATAAGTATTGTGTTATTTTTAACAAAATAATGCTCATTATGGAACAATTAATTTTCCATGTATTAGTAGTGCTCCAAAACAGGCATCAAGTTAAATTCGGGTTTGTTTCACACAATAAAAGGCAAACCTGTGACCCTAATGACGATAAGCAGTATAGAAAATTAATAAATGAATGAATAAAAAGGCAAAAAAAAGCAGGTCACTTGGCCCTACCAACAATGTGTCTTAAATATTTTTACAAAACTTGACAACACCGACAGGTGATTTGTCCTTTTATTTTATGATTTTTTTTTTTTTGCTGACCAACTAGTGCTTCACACTCCTGCCCAGTAGTTGTCAGTAACCAGCAAATGAGCTTGTTTCCATAAAGAGGAAGAAAGGAGACAAACACCAAAGACGATGGCGGTATTGGAGTTGATAGTATTCACACGGGGGGAAAAAAGGACGTTTACTTTTTACGTCGATTTCGGTGTGCGCCCCTACACTTTCTGCTTTCAGTCCAAAGAAATTCAGTTGGGGGCCACTTTTGTCCTAATAAAAATAGTCTGCAGCCTCGTGTTAATGCCTCGCTAGCCACGAGCCTCGCCGTACGTCACGAATTAAATTAAGTTGAAATGCGCCTGCGTTGGTGATAGAATATACGAGACAATACATAAAACATTATATCATCTTGCCTAAGTTCACGACCGAAACCAAAGATCTTGGGCTCCATAACGTTGGCGACCACCGACGGATGATTTGGCAACGAGTACAAACTCAACCCATTCTGCCTACACGAAGTCAAGCGAGTCAACAATAATTATGAGACTATTTATCGACTTTATTAAAATCAACCCACACATAATATAGCTTTCAGTTTCTGATTAGCATCACGGCCTCACTGTGACTCAGCAAGCTAACTGCTAGCTAGCCAGTTATGAATGAACGCCATTCAGACATTTTACAGATCATTTTCGAATACATCGGGTAACACCAAACAGTTCCATTCATAGCCAAACCCCTTAAAAAGACAAGCACTCACCCCGGTCCCAATGGAACTCATTTTAAGTCGAACTGTGGGTGCAACGTGATCGTGAATACGAGTACACGAAGCGTCGTCGTCGTCTTCTTCGTCTTCTTCTTCTTCTTCTTCTTCTTCTTCTAATATCTTCCGGCAGGCTATATGCTACATAAACGCACTGCTGCCCCCAACCGTTCATTGTCCTTACATTACTTTATATCCTTGAGTAGAGGGTGGCGGAGAGAACAAACTTTACTATTACCCTGTCTATCAAATACGAAGTCGGTCGGTTTCAAAGAGAACACAGTTAAACCCAGGTCTGGCAGCTCCTTAAACAGAACACCTCTCTCAGCAGAATAAAGCCCACAATGCATTAAAACATGTGTAGGTAGCGTCTCGTTAAACTGTTGCCGTTAAGCTTGCAGATGTTACATGGTCGCTTCCGGTCAAACCTCTACAATAATGGTTTATTACGGCTTGGAACAAGCTGCAAACCTTAAATTTCCAGTTCAAATAAGTCATTCTGTTGAACCTACGTACTTCGTAGTCAAAGGCAAAACGACTTTCCTCAGCTTTCCTGACAGGGAGTAAAATTCACAATCATAGAACTGCAAACGTATAGTTGTAGTTTTAACAAATGACGGTTTTTCATGTGAATGTGGGTGACTTCCGGCGTGAGCTATCTGCTCACTACATGCAACCAGCAGTTTTGCAAATTTGCCGACAACTCTAGTTGTTCCAGGAAACTGTGACGCAGAGTTTTATTTTATAACAAAAAGGTCTTCAAAGTTTTGTGAAAACAAATCAGCTTGTTTATTGACTTTTTTCTAAACTTGATTGCCATCTTGGCAGGGATGGAAGCTTTGGTCACATGAGTGAAACATTCCTTACAGTGAAAAAGAACAACAAAAATCAACAAGAGTGACATTAAGGCAGAGACTCTGGCTCCTCCCACAAAGATGTCTTTGAACACAAACAAGTTACAATTACCGAGGAATAGAACAAAGAAGACGCTCAGCGGCCACTGGTGAACTAATACAAAGCTGTACAAGGCATTCCTTCTTTCTGTGATAATAATAAGAACAGGAACCAGAAATAGACTCTGAACATCCAATTTGCAGGGGCACAGGAAGTTCACCGACACCAAAGAACCCCGCCAAAGTAAGACCACAGAAGATGAAGCAGACTGATCCTGACTAGACCACGCTCGTCCAAATCTCACTACAACCAGAACCAGTAGAGCAGAGAAGGGGATTGGGGGTAGCGTGTGGTTAGTGATGAAGATGACCGACTTCCTGTTCCTTCTTCCTCAGATTTCTTGGTGGCATTCTTTCATCCATCTGGCAACGCCCCCATGAGGGCATGTCCAGGGATGAAGGGGCATGGTTAAGTGTTACCCTTCAAGACCCCCAGGCAGCTCTGCAGCAGTTGGAGGTTCCCCTGCAGATGGACAGTCCAACTATGACATCACAACTGTCACTACAGGGTGGATAGAGAGGGGATACCTTGGCGTGTTTGAGCTCCAACTCTGCCAGCTCCACCAGGTTCTTCCTGAACGCTGCCACTCGCCTCGTCTTGAAGTCGATGAGCTCTGTTCAGGTAAGAAGGTTATGAGGGTTTAGGTGAATGTCAGCAGACAGGGACTTTAGATGGCTGCGCTGCTGACCTTGCTTGGCCGAGTCAGAGATCTTATCAAACTTGTGGCAGCACAGCTGTTGGCTGCTCTCGGCCTGCAGGACGTCACGGTTCTTGGCGCGAGCTTTGTCCAGAGCCTTGTTAGCATTCTCGTAGTCCAGCAGCGCTCGACTCCTGCGGTACAACAGATCCTGCAGGGGGCAACACGGTCACTTGATCAGATGGCGATGTCACAGTCAAAGCGGCGAGGCGTGATCAGTGGAACCTTTGCAGCCTGCGACTCCCTCAGGTAATATTTCAACAAGTCGGCCAACTTCAAGTCTTCGTCGGCCGCGACTCGAGCTTCAATTTTCTAAGAAGGGATACATGGGTCAGCAGATTTGTGTCTCAAAACACCTGTCATGTGACCACATGACCTACCCTGGTCTTTTCAAAGAGCTCGGACACTTTGAGGAAAAACCTGAAATACCAGAGGACAAGTCAACACTGCGTTTGCATGTCACAAACACACGGCTGCGCTCTTCTCACTTGCACAGGTCGGTGGAGTCCTGCGTCCCCAATGTGTAGAGCGATGACGCAATCCTGTTGATGTCGTCAGCAGCGTCTGAAGACACAACATCACAATGTCAATCATCATGAGGACATGCCGTCTTCCGACCAGCTTCAGTGCCTCTTGCAACTTTATATATTGTGAAATAATGTTTCATATAGCCCTAGAATTTAATTTAATCTCTTATCTGTATAGAAGAGCGATCACATTCATGAAATAAACTGTCTTTACTTTGACTTTCTGAATTATATATAAGTCTTCCTATTGCTTTGTATTATGAACATTTGTTAAACCTAACAATGAAAGAGCGATTACATTTCTTTCAGCAGTAAATCAAATTCCTCCACAGCGCGCACACACTCGCACACGAACCCAAAGCGTAACGGTGGGGGAGTCATCACATTACAGTCAGCTATGCTGTGTGTGCATGTGTCCACGTTTGTCAGTGTACTGATTCAAATTCCCCCAATCACATGCACACAGACACACAATAAACGCAACTGGAGGAGCAATTGCAATACAGTCAGCAAAGCTGTGCTCGTGCATGTGCATAAGTGTACAAAGATGTAAAGCTAGACGAGAGAGTGATCTTACTCTTGTGAGAGCGGATCATCCTGTCCGATTTGGCCGAGGCATCCTTTACACGGTTGTGATATTCTAACAGGAATGTCTTCTCATGCTCAAAGAAGTCGTCCACGTCCTGGGAACACATACACACACACGTCAGAGACAAACAAGGATCCCCTACGGCAGGGGTGTCAAACTCGTGCCACGGAGGGCCGAGATCCTCCAGGTTTTCTTTCCAGCTGGTCACCAAAGCAACTGCTTTAATTGGTGAGCTCCTTCCCTCATATTGAATGAGGTGTTGATCATTAAAATCACCTTCAGTAGTGACCGGCTGGAAAGAAAACCTGCAGGGTCTTGGCCCTCCATGGCACGTGTTTGAGACCCCTGCCCTACGGCAGCGCCTCACCGTGTACCTTAACGCCCGCCACCAGGACGCCGTCAGCCGACTTGACCACATTCTTGAAGAAATCCTCCAACTTCTCCTTCTTGTTCTTCCCCCTTACACTCAGCTGCAGAGGTTACAACAAAGAGCTGATGAAGGTCATTGAAAGGGACAGCTCAGGCGGCAAGTGGGCAGTCACTCACATCCTGGTTATACTCCAGGAAGACATGAAAGTTGAGGTCCTTTCTGAGGATGGGATGAGCCGCCACTCGACACAGGAAGACCTCGTGCATGGCCACTGTCTTTTTGAAGATGGCCAGGTATTCTCTGAGGGGTATTACATCACAGGAAGTGAGGTGACATTTGGAATATCAAAGGTGGATGGACTGTGTGTGTGCGCGCAGACTCACGCCTCCAGTTCCTGCTTCATCTTGGTGAACTCCTCCTTGGTCATGGATCCCTCTCCCTCCCCCAGCTTCTGCAGCTTCTCTCTGGAGGCGTCAAAGTCTGGTCTGGGAGGGGCCGGCGGGATCTGGACAGCAACAAGAAGAGTCAGCTGATAGGAAGAGAACAAGGAAACATGAGGTCAGCGTGTGTGCTGCTCACAATGTAGCCGGCGTAGTCTTCGTTCTCCACAAAAGAGTCATGTAGCCAAATGAACTCTTCATGCTGGCGGACCACTGAGAACTCGTTCTGCTTGAAGTTGGGCAGTGTGCTCTGCGGATGTGAGCACACACACATCAGCGGTCTGATGCACAAACAGAAAATGGCCACAGCAGCCTCACCTTGGTGTGCACTGTGAACTTAACCTTGTCTCGCTCACTGAGGGCATCTGAGATATCCACCTGCAGCGTGGCGTCCGTCTGAAGGTCCACGTTGACTGCCCTTGGCTAGACACACAAACACCTCATCATCTAGTTCAATATCACTGAATTAAAGTGGTTAATGTGGGTCAGCTAGCTCTGAAACAGCTCAACCGGAAACACAGATGCTCTCCTCTGGAAAGATGTGTTTCTCACACTGAACTGCACAAGCCGATTAGGACTTATTGTGCTGAGCGCTAATTCAGATAAGCTAAGGTGCTAACAGGTGCGCGAATGTCACGTGACGGTCACGTGAGCAGTTGGGAGAACCAGTTCCACTGAAGCGACAGCTAACGTCCAGCTAGCATTAGGCTAAAGCTATCACCGTAGCCTAAGCGCGCTAGTTAGCAAGCTCGCTTCTTTATCAGCGCTGGAAGTCACGTAGACGTGACGTAAGAAGTGGAAAACGGGGCACTCACTCCACGGTCCTCCTCGGAGAGGAAGTCTGGTCCGTCGTCCAGTCCTTCCTGCTGCGGACACACAAAGAGCACACGCAGTCGTCATTTGAGCGCCTCACACATCGGAAGTGGACAACCTGACCCCCATCCCGACCACCGAGACCCCCGCGGGACCCCAGCGGCGTAGCAAGCCGCCAAAAAGAGCAAAAGAGGAGAGAAAAGAGGCGAACCCACCATCATGGCTGCCGACGGGTGGAGACAGGAAGACGTGTGACGTCATGATGCCGTTTGAAAACATCCGTGTGTCCTTGTATCTATCTTTCCCGCCCCCAAATAGCGGTTCTTTAAAGCAAAAATATTACAGCTCATACGTTCCGGCAGAATAGAATAAAAGTACACTATTGGCAGAAATACATTTACATTATGCGCCTGATCTAGTCACCTTTTAATCAATAATAAAAAAAACGCTATTTTCTCTTGACAACAAACAAGAAGCCGCATTGGTCGATGACCAGCTGGGGAAGCAAGACGCACACTAGAATTGTGGGAGATGAAGTTCTTTGAAGTTTACTCGTCCTAAAGTTTATCCAAACGCTCCTGTTTGTTCCTGAAAATGTAATCATTGAACTTTATTTTATGATTAAGCTCGTCATGTCCATACGTCACTGGACAACATGTCTGTGTTTTTATGCAACCTCGGAAATGCTTGACATGTGGTTCTGTACTTTGTTTGGACCACCAGCTGACATTTTCTCCAACTTTTACCGCAAACTGACTTGCTGCTGTCTATGCTCACCACCAGGGATGATATTGCTAAACTTATTGAGGCTAGGCTACCCCCAATGACGCTATGCTAACATGCATAACAAAATGCTAACCCCAGTGATTATATGCTAACTTTACTGACGTTAGCCAAACCCGCGGGACACTATGCTAACCTCAATGATGCTATGCTAACCTGTATAATGTTGATTGCCAAATGCAAAACAGCTTATTACGTCAAATGTTAGCATATTTCACATGCTACTCAGTTTAAAGGTGTCAATCCTTCATCAGGTCTCGTGTGTTCTGCTCGGGTCCATTCTGGCCATCATGACGGCTGTTGACAGGAGTGTGATGAGGGACGACACAAATAGAAGCAGGATCATATTCTCAGGCCAGCTAACACGCCCCGAACCCAACAAGACTTTACTTCTGGTTCCTATTACGCCTGCACCATTTAAGGTCAAGAATGTGCAGCTAACAGGAAGTCACTCAGATCAGACAGGAAGTCTTGACTCAGCTGTTCGAGCAGAACTTCATTAGGGCCAAAGTGGTTCTAATCACGTTTAAGGAATGCCTATTTGTTTCTGCAAAAAACTTGAACTACTTGCCATCTTGTTCTTAAGAGAATCTGGTTCTGTTAAATTGGTTTTAATGATGTTAACAACTATCAATATGGTTCTAAAGAGGTTCTGCTTTCAAAGTCATAGTGCTAATGTTGTTTAACCACTATCAAAAGTGGTTCGAAAGAGGTTCTGGTTCTGTCAAAAAGGTTCTAAAGACACTCAACTATGATCAAAGTAGTTCTGGTTGTGGTGTGATGGAAGAAGTTCTACAACAGCACTGTCAGCGCAGTGAGCAAGTGGGGAGGTCCATGTGCGATTTGGGGAGGCAGAGATGAGACGGGAGGCGGGGCCACAGGCTTTTATTGCAGTGGCTTCCTGTGATCTGACAAACAAGCTTCCACTTTAAGGCTTCTCTCAGCGGGAAGGAGGTAAAATCTGCTTCCTGTAGTGTTTCCAAAATAAAGGGGCAGTGTAAGCACGTGACGTGAGCGAATGTAAGGCGGCAAGGAACGAGCGTTGACTGTGTGGAAGCATGGTGGAGCCACCAACAAGAAAATAAATAAGTCACGTCAAAAGCCTCGTGATGTTTGGCAAAAGTGTGACTGCCAAGAAACAAGTCATGTGGCAACAAAGTGGGAGAGGTTTGCATATTTGATGTGAATGAGATCTCCTTCATTTGGAGGGGAGGGGGTACAAAGCAAAAAGGAGGCCTAAAGACGCTAAGTCCTTCAGGAAACGGACACACACAGCAAGCGGCAGCGTTCAGGTGGGATCGGGGTCCGGATGGCACGGCCATCGCCTCGGCGACGCGCTGCTGGCTGATGACATCACAGCGGCTTTCCCTCCAGAGACACCACCACATTCCCGCCCAGCTTCTCCGCCAGCGTGCTGCGGTCCTGGATGTCGTCCAGCCCATTCACCTGCCACTCGTGTTTGATACCTAAGGGTGCATGACATCATCACTCACAGGCTCATCCACCTCGCCTGCTCACCTCACCTGTAAACTTCTTCTTGATGGCGTCTTTGGAGCTGGCGTAAATCATCTTGCTCTTAAGAGGCGCGCCCTCTGGAGCCCTGCGCACAATAGGTCCGGTTGATGACATGACTGGACCATGCTTGATAGCACAGCATGACAGGACATTTCAACGCACCAGAATATGAAGACCAGGTCCTCCTTCTTGGACTCCTTGGTCTCGTAGGTGGCGTCGTATAGGCCGTATCTGCAGTCGTTAAGGGGGAGGAGCTTGACAAAACAGGCGTAGGGGTCGTCCACCGTCTCACCAATTTCGCCTACTAGGATTTGCTTTCCCTCCTCCACAATGATCTTCTTCCTGTCATCGCTCAGACAGAAGAGCACTGCCTTCTTCCTCTTCTTCACCTCGTCTTGCGTGGAGGACTTCCTCACCTTCATGTCGTTGAACACTCTGATGACCTCATCGTTCACGGTCACGCCTGACGCCTGCCAATCAAGCATAATGAGCATTAGTGAACTGCCCACAAGGCTTGTTGTCATGGCAACCGATGCCCGCACCAGTTTTGGTCCAGTTTAAAGCAACACTATGTAACCATGTTACATAATGGTGGACCAGCCAGGATAGGTGTGTCGGCATTCTGTACCAAGCTGTCTTTTTGCATCATATTGTCATATTTCATTCAAGACTGTCAAGAATACTTGCAAACAGCCAGACTAGGTCTAAACTACAGACTAGGACTAGAGACTGGAGGTGTACAACCAGCTTTATCCTTCCGGTGTGGCTCCAACTGGTTTAAGGTTCTCTGTAGTCAATACGACTTCTCTTTCAAAGGTCTGCGTCGGAGATGAGTGTGTGCCATGCAATTTTTTGCCCAAGTTTTTGGGGCAGTGTTTTCTGATGATCAACATGGTGGGAAACCATGATACTGGTCAACTATTTCGCATGTTGTTATCACCGATGAACAATGGCAGCTGAAGCAACACGGTACTGCAACCTAAACTAATTTATGTGTTACAACAATTTTATTGTGGAAAAAAAACACGACTAATTGCCAGGTGACTTAGTGGCTCCAAGTGGGTCTTAATTTGGTGGAAACGAGCCAAACGTTTTTGTTGCTAAAGGGTTCCAAACCTTGGTCTAGACTACAGACTAGTCCCTGATCATCCCAGACTGCAAGTATTAATAGCTGCTTCTGCTCAGTCTGCATGTCGGTCTGGACCGGACCAAATACTGCTCCTGACACCGACCTGGGTCACTGTGGATGGTCAGGCGGTCCTGGCCTGGCTGTGGGCTAAGATGGCCGCCCCGGGCCATACTGCCTGAGGCCTGTCTCGGTCCAAACCAGTGAGGATCGTTTAAACACTTTAACGCGAACGGGTCCAAAGGAAGGCAGCTACTGCCATGCCGGTGCGCGGCGGTATCGAAGCAGTAAGCGAGCGTCGGAACCGGCGCTGATCAAGTGCAGCGGCGGCCATGCTGGCTAACATCACGCTGACCGCACACCCTCTAACGGTCCACCGGAACCCCCAACTCTACACGATCAGGCACACCGGTAGCGCTAAGCGCAAAGCGGGCCTGGTGGACCGTCGAGAGCCGCTTCTTACCATGCTGTCCCGGACTTTGTCGGCCAAGCTGCGCCGTCCCAAGGCTTCGGCGAGGGGGGGGGGGAAGGTAAAACCAATGTGGCCACATAGGAGAAGGAAAGGGGGGGAGAGGGGGTGCAGGAGGTGGCATGGGCGAGGGGCGGTGCTACATGGTGTCAATGAGCAAACAATACTTTCCAAAAATACACGTTACATTGAAATAAAACAAGCAAGTGTTAACAATTTCAAAATAAAGGCAGATGATATTTGTTTTCACTGATGCGGTTTAATAAGTTCACTAGTACTTTTTAGTACCAGTGTGAGTAGTAATGTGCTAGTACTGTAGTCAGTAGGCTACTAGTTACACCAGTGGTTAGTAGTGTTTGATGTGTTAGTACTGTGGTCTGCACTAGTCAGTAGTAGTTACATCACTCACTACATGTCAACCAAATAGTGAAATGACTAAACAAACATCAAGTCAACACAAAGTTGTTTTATCAGCTTTTATTTTCAAATAGAAGACGAGGGCTGCATATCTATCAGTCATAAATAAATAGGGTGAGGGGGGAACATTCAACAACCTACAATCCCGACATGCAAGTACACGTCAGCAAGAAAACCTTTCATGACATTAACGTGAGCAACATGCTGAGACTGTTCAGCTTCATTGTAAGCAACTAATAACTTATTACAACCCTTATTTTGTAGGAATGCTGCTGCTTAACGGCCTCAGGGTGTGTGGCCACATAATTAAACAAGGGGAATGTTATATTTTGGTAGGCAGCAAGAACCCTGTTCATTTTTCTTTGAACGTAGATGGTGTGTCCCTGAGAACTTTTTAACACCACAGGAAGTCGCTACTGCAGCAGGTCAGAGTTAAAGCCAGTAGTTTGGTCAGGTCAATCTATTCACCTTAAATTAAGTTCTATGCCCTCTGAACCTTTTAAATATCAGAGTCAAAGGTCACAATTTGCAGCCATCATGGAGGGAAGGGGCAACAAGTCACCTCGTACTCTTAGAGAAAGGTGTGGGGTCATAGGGTGCGGCGTGTGCGACCTCAATGGCGAGACCGCTTGGCAGGTGGCACTGCGCAGCGGTCCGAAAGGCCAAGTCTGCTGAGTTCGGAGTGGTAGAACTGTTGGAGGCGAATGCCGGCTTTGGCCTCATTAGTGTGACGAGCATTGTACTGCAGACAGTTGGAGAACATCAAGTCCACGTCTGCCATGAACTCACCTGCAAGCACATGCCCAAGCGTGCGCACACACACACACACCCACACAATAACAATGTTAGCTTCAAAATCATGCACGTAACTGACTTAGTGGACAAACCAGGACATGTGTTAGCATTAGCCTGGTTCTAGATTAGCTCGACTGGTTGTAGAAGGGTCTAGCTAGTGTACAGACCTGCGCTGAGGTACTGGCAATTGTTGACCTTCTCTCTGATCGTGCTCAGTGCCATGGGCTTCCTGATGATGTCATAGTAGTCTGGCACCTGCACAACAAAACATGACAGAAAGTAGAACGTAATGCTAAGCTAATTAGCTAGGCTCACCTGTGTGCGGGACACCAGCTTCATGAATGGCCAACTGTCCTCGTGGCGGACAAGTTCCACGATCAGAAGCTCGCATGCTGACAGTTCGTGTACGCCCTGGTTCCTACCGGAAGAGCGGCGGCTGGACGATGAGGAGTGAGGGAGAACGGGCTTGCAGGGTTGCACATGTGGAGTTGTGTCTGTGGTAGGACCCAAGGAGGAGCGTTACAGCTGATGTGATGCTGACAAACTGTCAAGAGAACCTTACCTGCAGTCGCTGTTTTACAGCTTTCAGTTCGACCCACTGAGATTCTGCTGCTGCTGCTCTCTGTGTTCTTGGTGGCGGAGCGGGGCGGGGCTTTGCCGCCGGATGCCACAGTGCTGGCTTTGGATGGAAGGGGCGTGGCCTTTTTTCCAGACTGCCTGCAATGAAAAGCACACCTTGAGAAGCAGGGCTGCAGCGATGGCTGCTGGATCAATCCCACTGATACCAACTTTGAGGATGACTTTTTACTGTTCTTGGGTGTGACGTGGTGGCTCCTGCCTGTAGGGTGTGTGGCCTGACTCTTCCTGGTGCTGTAGAGGAACAATTGGCTATTTTAGATGGCAACTGCGTCTTGCTTTAGCAGCTAGCATGATGTCACCACTCACCTCACCACTTCCTCATCTGACTCCTTCTCTTCCTCTTCTTCAGACTCCTCATCTTCTTCCGTTTTATCATCTTCCTGACAGAGAGAAGAATGCTGACGAGACAGAAGGCGACCAGATGGCTTTTTGGGCCGACAGTCTGGACAGAACCAGTCTCCGTCTGGAACAGACTGGGACAAAGAATGAGTGTAGAAGCTCTGCTCTCAATTGGCTTCTCAGCTTTTACTTTCTTACCTTGAGGCGAGGCCTGAGACAGTGGGTGTGGTGTCCCCTGCCACAAGCGCTGCACAACAGCATGTTGTCTGCATCTCCTTTGCGTCGGCAAGCTCGACAGCGAGCGTTGAGGACGGAGCGTGACCACAGGACACTTCGCTCTAGGCTGGACAAATGTACAAAGACCTGAGGACACGGACGAGCAGATGCAGAATTAAAATGGACCAATCACAAAGCAATGCTGTTGCCTGCAGATAAAAAGTACCTGAGACAAACTGGAAGAGGACAGCAGCGATTCCCTCCATCGCTCCAACACCGACTTCACCATGCGACTACTGTCACTGCCGTCTGACATACACGAGCAGGTGAGGTCTATGTTGTAAAATTTGAAGGAGTGGGCAGCATACATCATGTGATTTTCCTTACCCTCACTGGCCTGGTCCTCGTCTTTCTTCTTGCTCTTCCTTGTCTTCGGTTCTTTCTTAGAGTCTTCTTCGCCTGCAGGGGGAGGAGCTACATTCCTTAAAATATGTAGGAGGGGGCGGACATTACAGGTGTTTAAACTGGACCAGGACAATCTGGACTGACCTAGCGGAGCTTTAAGGAAACGCCTTTCGATACCACGCTCCACATGGGCCACCGCTCGAGCCAAGCTATGGACCAGGTTGCCCCTATGGCCTCCATCTGCCATGTTGTCCACCAGCGGCCTGGACAGACACAAAGAGTCCATCGTTCTACATGCTAGTCTATTTTCACGCATGCTTGTCTACAAGTCTTAATACCCGTCTAAGGCCTTCAGGGGTGTGGAGTTAACCTCCATGTCTTCCACCTGTGTGTCTGTCCCTTCATCAGTACACAGCAACTCATAGTTTCCTGACTCCAACGCTGAGCGCCACACGTGTCTGTCCATTACCTGCAAGTTAGTCAGCGCCGTGTCAGTATGACATCACGTCACGAATACTTGTGCAGCATTGCATCAATACCTTGAGAGTCCCTAGATTTCCCTGGTGGATACGGTCCTCCATGTCCAGGAGCAGGTCTCGCAGTCTCGTCTCCATGAGGGTCTCGCCTGTGGCAGTGCATTCTGGGACGGATCGCGCAGACTCTGGATCATCTGGACAGACGGGATGAGTTTGTTTGGGGGTGGGGGGTAACGATAGGTGAGGTGCGGTGTGCACTGTACTTACCTGCACATGTGTATTTGCTGCGCTCGCAGGCCTGCAGCAATTCCTGCAGACGTTCTCGCTCTTGCAACAGCGCCTCCTTTAGACCACTCTCACGATGTCCTCGCGGGTTCAGCGCATCTATCAACTGGTCCAACTCCTCCACCGAACTGTAGAAGAACCACTGGTTTGGACGGCTGACTGGAGGGCCGGAGGAGGATAGGGGCACAGGGCTTGAGCCAACACTGTAAGAATGAGCCCATCATGTGGGTCATTCCAGACCACAACCAGAAACACAAGCAAATATTAACCAGTCAGAACAATGTCAGTCCTGACCTTCCCTCTGCAGGCTCTTCCAGGCCATCCTCGGCGTCTTCCATCTTGGTGCTGGGTTCTTGGGTGTGTTTTGGGCGGGGCTGCAGCATGTCCTCCGTCAGCCCAAAACTGTCCTCCTCCACAAAAAGCACTGAGGCTGAGGGGAGCAGCCAGTAGCGGCGGTACAGACGGTCTCTGCCCAGCGGCAGAAGGCTTGTGCACGCCGCCGCCTTTTGGATACGCTCTTGTAACTCTCGCACCTGCAGGAGGGGTGTGCGTGTGTGTGTTTATAATTAGGTCTGTTGAGTAGGGATACTATATGCAGTATCATATTGGCACGGGTGCTATATAAACAGAAGTCACACGACCAAAATGTAGGTATCAGTGCCTCATTTGGTTGCTAAATAAATGCAGACTTAGACCTTCAACAAATACTTGCAGGTGATGTTGTGCAAGTAACATCTTCTAAGTAACTCATTTTGCAACTTTCAACATGACTTGTATGCGGGATGAACTAGTAAACGCTGTTGTACCACATTAGTGTATCACAGGGGTGTCAAACTAATGAAATGGAGGGGTGAGACCCTGCAGTTTTTTTTTCCAGCCGGTCACTAAAGCAGGTGCTTTAATTGATGAACTCCTCTCAAATTGAAGGAGGTGTTGATCATTAAAATCACCTGCTGTAGTGACGGGCTGGAAAGAAAACCTGCAGTGTCTCAGCCCTCAATGGCATGAGTTTGAGACCCCTGATCATGATAGGCAGCTGTTCCAATTGTGCGGATTGTATCCATATAAAATATCGTTAATATCTTGCGTTGTGTATTGAGTCACAACACAAGTACTCCATGCCTCTCACACCACCCCCGAGAGGGCCCATCCCACTTTTGAGAAACACTGGGTTAAATGGAGACTCTAATTTGTCCATAGGTATGAATGTGATGTATGCACCCTGCGATTGACTGGCGACCAGTCCAGGGTGTACCCCACCTCTTACCCCCAGTCAGCTGGGATAGGCTCCAGCACACCCCCGCATCCCTAGAAATGGCCAAGCGGCATAGGGAAAAACTGAACAACGAATGAATGCCTATTCGGGTTAACTTGTCAATGTCATACAGTAAAAAGAGATTGTTTCTTGAACACAATTAGTATGTTGTTGTATTTTGAGCTTTTCAGGTTCCGGTTTGGACACTGCTAAACACTTTCAAAATTGATCAATTAAGAAGTTTAGAGACACTTTCTCATGCTATTGAATGAGAAAATGTGTAAACCATACCATACCCAACCCTACTTTTGATTGTTAACGCTGAGAAGTATGGCAAAATGGAGTGCATTTAGTGCTCGAATGTTGAACACATGTCAAATGGTAAGTGTGCAGAGATGGTTACTTACTACCCTCATTAATCTCCAGCTTGTGGAAATAGAGAGACTAACTTGAAATAATGGTGACTGAGCAGCAATTGAACATAATGAATATTATAAGTTGTAGTTTAAATTAACTAAACTAATTTGAAATTACTGTTCGGAGGGGGCGGGGCTGGCAGATGGAGTTGTTGCAATTCACCATTAAAAAGGAGAGAAAAAGTAGTAGTTTACATCTGTAATGAAGTAATGGATTTGGGGCAGGACTATACTGTCACAGTATTCACACTCGAACTATGTACACAATGTAGACTAGAAATGTAAAAGTATATGGTAAAACTGTGTCCCGTTCGGTCTGTTCTGCACGGGACAATTCAAGTTATGAAACACCGTTATTTCAATTTACAGTAGTGTTCAAAATAATAGCAGCCTAATGTGACTAACCAGATTAATCATTCTTATTTGTATATTTGTATTGCAATATGACAACCAAGTTATCAGTAGGTGCTATAAATTCTCAGAAAACAAGACCCGGCATTTTATGATATGCACGCTCTTAAGGCTGTACAATTGGGCAATTAGTTAGTGAAAGGGAGTGTTCAAAAAATGGCAGTGTGGCATTCAATCAGTGATCAATTATGTGAAAAAAAAACAGGTGTGAATTAGGCGGTCCCTATTTAAGGATGAAACCAGCACATTGTTGAAGATCTCTGAGAACCTGAGGAAAATGGGTCATTCAAAACATTATTCAGAATAACAGTGTACTTTGATTGGAGAAGGGAAAATTATAACAAGGTGCAAAAAATGTTCAGCTAAAGTGATCTCTAATACCTTAAAATGGAGAGCAAAACCAGAGACAGGTGGCAGACAACAAACAACAACAATGGATCAAAGAATAACCAGAATGGCAAAGGCTCAACCAATGATCAGCTCCAGGATGATCAAAGACAGTCTAGAGTTACCTGTAAGTACTGTGACAGAAGACGTCTGTGTGAGGCGAATCTTTTTTTATTTTTACAAGAATCCCCCGCCAAGTCCTTCTGGTATGTGCAGAAGAGGTTACAATTTGCGAAAGAACACATAAACTGGACTAAAGAAGATTGAGTAACATTTTTTGGCCTGAGGAGAGTAAAATGGTTCTTTTGAAGTTCTTTTGAAGGCCGCAGACAGTTTGTGAGATGACCCCCAGACTCGGAATTAAAGCCACAGTACACAATAAAGACAGTGAAGCATGGTGGTGCAAGCATCACGATATGGGCATGTTTCTCCTACTATGGTGTTGGGCCTATTTATCGCATAGCAGGAATAATGGATCAGTTTGCATATGTCAAAATACTTGAAGAGGACATGCCCTTGAAATGGGTGTTTCAACAAGACAATGACCCCAAACACACTAGTAAACCAGAAAAATCTTGGTTCCAAACCAACAAAATTAATGTTATAGAGTGGCCAGCCCAATCCCCAGACCTTCATACAATCCAGAAATTGTGGGGTGACATAAAAAAATGCTGTTTCTTAAGCAAACCCAAGAAATGTTAATGAACTGTGTTAACGAACGTTAATGAACTTGCATTGTGTGTGCCGTGCCGGAAATCCAATCCAACAGCGGTTGTTTTACCACTTTAATCGTTCCCTCACTCTATTGCAATTTTTGAAAAATTATTGACGGCTGTTTCGTGGTTGATTATGCCATATTATTAGTTTAAAAAAAATATTGAAAACCAATGAATTTGGGGGAAAAAATTAAATCAATTTCATAGGGCTTTACACACTATACCTATTAAAGTGTCCTGATACAAGTAGTTGTCCTTTGTTTATCAATGTGATAAGTGAACTTCTGCGAAGATTCAATAATAACAAATAGAATATTGTGGTCATTAAAGCATAGAAAACCTGTTTATGATCTAAATATTTTATCATAGAGCCCTGTAGACATTACATAACACTCCTATGGTCACCTTGACACATGTATTTCCCAATATAGTGTGGGTGGCTAAGAGACACCAGTGTAGAATACTAGCCTACTGCCGCTGTTTATGATTAAAGGGATAGTTTGGATTTGTTGACATTAAGTTATAGGACATACCTATCAGTGTAGCACATCAACAATGACTTACCCCCCAATTCGTAGACCAGTTCTGGTTGGATTTTGGTGATGAAGAACGTAGCTGCAGTTAGTTGCTGTTGCTACATAAGTCAAGAGTTTGGCTGCTCAAAACAATATGCATTCAAAAGAGTAGTAAGTTGTCAATTGCATGAAAAAAAAATCAAACCTCACAAATCGCTCAGCATTACTTTTCCGTCTTATTAATGCGCGTTAATGGCTGTCCGTTGTTGTGTATGTGATGGCTGACGGCTGTGACTCGTGCATCGTCATCTGCACACATACGCAAACAAGATGACAGCGACACTCGCATCACAGCCATCTTCATCACATACGTTGGTATTCAAAAGTATGACATACCTGATAATTTTCAAAATTTTCCTTTATAGATCATTGGATCAGTTTGGATCAGCAATTTCAGTTAAATATATCATATAGCAGACAAACAAAGTAATAGTTTAGAAGTGAAATGAAGCTTTTAGAATTTAGAAAAAGTGCAATAATTATTTAAACAAAATTAGGTGCCCATAAATTTGGGAACCCCTACAGAAAAATTACATCAATATTTAGTAAGTCCTCCTTTTGCAGAACTACCAACCTGTAGACACTTTAAATGGAGGGTCTGGATTCTGGTTGACAGTATCTTTAACCATTCTTCCTTACAAAACAGTCAATTTTGATTGTTTCCGAGCATTGACAGCCCGCTCTGAATTGCAACACAGAATTTCAATAATTCAGGTCTGGGGAGAGATATTCCATTGCAGAATGAATTGAACTTGTACCTCTGCATGAATGCTTTTGTAGAATCTGAGCAGTGTTTAGGGCCGTTGTCTTGTTGAAGTATCCAGTGTCATTGATGCTTGGAACATTGTTCACAAGAATCTGCCAATACTGACTGGAATCCATGCAAACTTCAATTTTAAGATTGCCAGTACCTGTGATGGCCACACAGCCCCACAGCATGATCGAGCCACTACCAAATTTTACTGTGGATTGCGTTGTGTTTGTCTTGGAATGCTGTGTTCTTCATCCTCCATGCACCGCCCCTTGTTTCGTCCAAATGTGTTTTAGCATACCTCAAGCAACTCTGTTTGTGGCATGTGCGCAGAAACGGCTTCTTCCACCCCTTGTGCAAAGTGCACAGATTAGTGGACCATTGCAGTAACACCATTTGCAGCAAGATCATGTTGTAGGTCTTTGAAGCTGGTCTGTGGGTTGAGTTTGACTGTTCTCACCATTCTTCGCTTCTGCTTGTCTGAGATTTTTCTTGGCCTGCCACTCTGCGCCTCAACCAGAACTGTGATTGTGGTCTTTCATTACCTCACCATGTTCCTCAGAGTGGAAATTGACAGCTGGAATTTCTGACCTAGCTTTTTGTATCCTTCCCCCAAACCATGATGATGAACAATCTTTGTTTTCAGGTGATTTGACTTCGGAGAAGATGCAAAGACAAGAACAACGTGCAATTGGCCACCTTAAATACCCTTTCTGAAGACTGGCATGACCTGTGTATGTAGGTCAAGTGTCAGATGAGCTTACCAAACAAATTTTGTGTTCCAATAATTAGTGCTCAAATGTATTCATATCAATAAAAAAGGGTGGTCAAATTTATGCAACTGCCTAATTTTGTTCAGATAAGTATTGCACACTTTCTTTAAATCCTAAAAATGTATTTCACTTCTGAAATATCACTGTCTGCTATATGATATATTTAACTGAAATTGATAATTCGAAAGACTAATGATTTATAAAGAAAAATCCTGAAAATTATCAGTGGTGGCCAAACTTTTGCATACCACTGTACACAACAATAGACAGCAGACGGGAAAAAAAAGTCAAGAGATTTATGAAATCAGACTTTTTTTTTTGAGGAGGCATGCTTGTCATGCAAATAGGTCACTTTTTTGAAAACATACTGTTTTGAGAAGCCAAACTCTTTACTTATGTAGCCATAGCAACTAACTCGATCTACGTTTTTCATCACCAAAATTTGACCAGAACTGGACTCATGGGATGAATTGGGGGGAAAGTCAATGTTGATGTTGATTACACTAATGATAGGGATGTCATACAACTTCATGTAAAAAAATTCAAACTAACCCCTTTAAGAAAAAACTCATGATGCAATTCCATCACCTCAACAGCTGCTGTTGGCCACTCTCTACTCTGCTAACCTACTGCTCGCACTCATATTTTTCTTTTTTTTTCTTTTTTTTCTCTTCTTTTTATTTTTTTTTTTCATTTTTTTTTTTTTTTTTTATTTTTCTTATCATGTCTTTGAAATTCCTTATATTTGTATTTTTATTCAATTGACCATTTTTATGCTTGAAAATGCTTAATTTAAGCCATTAATACGTACAATTTGCATAAATATGGAATTTTTTACTCATAATAAAAAAATGTAATAATTAATTTTTTTTTAAAACCACAATAGCGTGAGGGTGCAATGTTTGAACCACGATGTAGCGAAGGACAATGGTGACAGAATTGAACTTTTGTATGATTCTTCACTCCTGGGTCACATGACCCAAACCCAACTCACCTTATCCTGATCCTCTTCATTCTCCTCTGCCATCAGGCTGCCGAGGGGACACCGCAGGGCTTTGGGGTCAGAAGTTGTCAGTGATCCTCTGACCTCAGCTGCAGGGACAGGAAGCCAAAATTAAAGATGGAGCTTGACGTGATGTCACTTCCTATCAGGACGCTCGGATACCTTTGGTGTCATCCTTAACTTCCTGCTCCTTAAGCTTCAGACGCTGCTCCTGCTCCCGCTGACGTTCCTCTTTACGAAGACGCACCCTGGGAAAGGCCGCACGTCCATCACGCTCAGGTCATGTTAGCTAGTGAGTGCGCGTGCACATGCGTACCTGTGTGCAGCCTCCTCCCGCTCTCGCCGGTGCTGCTCAGCCCGGACCTCTCGCAATTCCTGCCTGGCAGCACGCTGCTGCTCCACACAGTCCTCCATCAGGTCTCGGCTTGATGCCAGAGACAGCAGCTTTCCCACCAACGCCTGCAAGATAGCCAGCTTCTCACCTGCACGCACACACACATTACATGCATGCAAACATGCGGCTGAGCATAGCACTGGCGACCAGTCAATGGCTGACCTGGCAATAGGTCATAGACAGCAGTGCACGCCAGCCTCCTCATCAGTGCCGGCCGGGCCAAACAAAGCTCCACACACGGGTCGTCTGTCAATGTGAAGCCACCTTGTTTCTGGTAGCGGAACTTGGCGTTGCCATGGTTACAGTCGGCACCGGACGCCAGGATGTGCAGCCTTAAGATCTCAGACAGAGTGCAGCTGTCCAGGTCCACTTCCTGTAGACTACAGCCCAAATGAAGTGGAGGCCATGCGGCGGCCGAAGATGACGCAGCGCTCACAGCCAAGTCAGAACGATCCAAACGGTCGTCATCTGGAGCTTCTGACAGGTCTACATGTGCAAGCACACAGATATAAACACACACACACAAAGAATTAACATCCTGGTCCTGAGTATCGCTCGTCAACTGTGCGCGTTACCTTCATCTTTGGTCACCTCCTCTCGCTCCTCGTCTAGAGCCTGGAAAATGGCCGTGATGAAAAAGAAGAGAAGCTCACAGAGAGGACCTTCTGGATCACAACCCACAAGGGCCTCTTCCAGAACCTCTGCAGCACAAAAAAGTGGGCCTGTTGAGTCCAGTATCTTACTGGAAACTTTAAAAACAGGAATTACACAAATAATCAAGACAGGAGGCAATAAATAGGTTCTGACCGAGAGAGACTCCATCCGGAAATTCATCTTTCAGGCCAAAGTCCTTCCCAAACGCTCGCAGGAACTCCAGAACCATCAACGCTTCTCCAAACAGTTGGGCTGGTAGACGAGTCCTTACGGGAACTGGAGTGGGTAGCTCCTGTTGGAGCAAGATCAAGCCGACACTCAAGGTACAGTGCTGGTTCTGTGCAGGAAGTGGGTCTCGTGGTGCGCTCACTGACCTTCAGGTCATCACACTCCATGTCCTCTCTGGGTTTGTTCCATAGCCTCAGTCGCTCTGCATACTTCTTCTTCTCCTCTTTCAACTTCTCTCGCTCCTGCAAAGGCCATGACAGTCTAGAACCTTCTGGATCCCACCTGACAGATCTGACAAAAAGAGGACTCACCAGATCCTTCTCCTGCTTCCTGCGCTCCTTCTCCTCCCTTCTCCTCTGCTTCTCCTCCTCAAACCTCTTCCTCTGCTCCTCCTTCAGCTTCTCCTTGTCCACCTTCAGTAGCGAGGTGCTGGCCTGCACACAATCAACACCCCTTCCAATACATGACACGAGGCCAAAGGTCAAGGGTCAGCAGGAGCGTCCCCCTCACCTGTGCAGGAGAACCTCGCCCCTCCCCTTTGACACCGGGACTGAAAGGGAATTGGGGGGGCTCATCAGGGAAGAACTGAGAAAAGTTCTGCTCGGAAAGCCGGTACTTGCTCACGCTGGATGCCTGACACACAGGAAGCAACATCAGAACAGGCGGAGTATTGTGACTAAAAGGGACAGGGGCTCTCACCTTGAGCCTGATGGTTCCGTTGGCAGGTTCACAGTGTTGCTTGAAGAGCAGCTTCAGTCTCTCTCGAGACACCACGTTCTTCCTGCGACTGGACACAACGCCACGTCAAGCCCCACCCACACCACTTAAAAACAGGAGGCGGGAGCAAGTCTGTTACCTGATCTGATTGGCTTTGACGACGAACGGCTTGGCACGTCCGTCCGTCACTGTCCTGACCTCATATTTAAACAGCGAAGGACTGAGAGGCTTCTTCTGTGACCTTTCACCTGCTGACGTGTTGACTTGTGCCGTGGGACTCTGGAAGGCGTTGTCCTCTTCATCACTGTCGCTGATGACGATGGTGTCGCCGTCAGCGGAGGCACTGTGACCGTTGATGGTGGACGTGCCATTAGTGCTGGATTGTGGCGGCAAAACCTGAAGGATCTCACACACACGTCTGACACACACACACACACGCACACACACACACGTGCACCTATTAGTCACGAGTATTATGTCATTGCTAGACCAAGGGTTTCCAAAGTGCTGCAAGGGCGCCATTTCCAGCTCATAGCTTTTTTTTTTTTTTTTGTCTCTCATCATATAATTAACAAAAAAAATCTTCAAATGTAGGTAATTTTCCTGAAAGGGGTAACTGCGAGGGTACCGTCACTCGAAGGGGCATGACGCACCGACAACAGTGCTTTGAAGCTATAACCATATAAAATAAATACATATATATAATACATATATTCACAGGAGCTGACATACGCACAAACACCCAATGTGAACTTTGCTGTGTATTTCTGGGTTATTTATTTTTATTTTTTTAACATTTAACCTTTATCACCGATTCTGTTCATAACCCTCATGGACAGCATTTCTAGGCTCAGTAAAGGCGTCGAGGGAGTCCAGTTTGGTGGCCTTAGGATCTCGTCTCTGCTTTTTGCAGAAGATCTGGTCCTGATGAGTTCATCAGGCTATAATTGTCAGTGTTTACTGGAGGGGTTTGCAGATGAGTGTGAAGCGGGTTCTCAGTCAGAAACAGGTGGATTGTACCCTCCAGGTTGGGAGTAAGGTCTTGCCTCGTGTAGGGGAGTTCAAGTATCTTGAGGTCTTGTTCACAAGTGAGGGAAGGTTGGAGCGTGAGCTCGACAAGCCGAATCGGTGCAACGTCTGCAGTAGTGCGGTCGCTGTAATAATACAAACTGGGGAAATGAGTTTCCTCTGGCAGCTGGCCTGGGAACACCTTGGTGTCCTTCTGGTGGAACTGGAAAAGGTGGCCAGGGAGCGGGAAGTCTGAACTTCCCTACCGAAACTGCTGCTCCCAGACTAGGATAAGCGGAGGAAAATAGAATCGAAAGGAATCTGTTTTTTGTGTCAAAGTTCAGACAACTTAAGTGATGGAGATTTTAAATCAGAAATGTGGCCTTATACACATTATAGTCCGAAGTTATTTTTTCTAATCACTACAATCAATCGGCCAACTATTTGACATGTTTCCATGGAAGGTGAAGTGTGTCACTCTTGTGCTAGCTAACAATGTTTGGAAGAACAGTGTTGCTAGAGTTTGAAGTAAAGTCATTCCTCTAGCTGTGTTACATTACACCGTTACACTACACACAAATGATAACCTCTGGAAAAAAAAATTCACAGAAAGAGCCTCACAATCATAAATTATACTATAAAATTCACAACATTGCTGTTTACATATGTCAAAATATCTATTGTTTTTTTAAAACCTTTGACATAAGACTCATTTACTCACACAAAGTGCAAATCAAACATTTATCAAAAAAGAAGTACATAAATGAGAGAATTTTTATGTAAATGTTATAATTGACATTGCCAACATGAAATATTCAAATGTCATATTTTCTTGAATTTTTTCATAGACAAACACAAGTGATACTTTAGTAAGCAAAATGGTTAGGAAATAACAACTTTCATTTGCAATGGCAGTTATAATAAAGTTAATAAGTTCTGTTCAGATAGTTAAGCATCTATTGCCCTACATCTGACTGATTTTATCATCTCTAATATACAAAATGTATCAAAGTGGACAATCCCCCTTATTCCAATGTATCTGACCCTGACTGGAAAAAGCTTGGACACCCCCAAGACAAGAACCTCGACACGGTACCTGGTTCCGTTGTGTCCGCTGACATCAACCCTCTCTCCGGCAAAGAAGCGCTCCTTGACGAAAGCGTGGACGTCCTCGCAGAGCTCGCTCAGTCGGCCGCGGTGACCCAGCGCGGCCAGGTGCAACAGAGGCACCACCAACACGGATGGAAAGTTCTGGAGGCTCAGCCTGGCCCGACGCTCGCTCTCCACCGCTTCCAAATAGGTTAGACCCGCTCGCCCAGTCAGAGCGCAGCTCCACACCAGACTGTTACACAGGATGGTCCTCTCAAAGAACTCACTGTAAGGGAGGGCAGGCAGGTAAGGCTTTTACCAGGTAAGTCAATACAACAAACTTCTCACGATAAATTCAAAAGACTCCATCTTTGAATGTTTAGCAGCTCTAAAGTAGATAAGAAGACTTGGTTGAATGAATGAACTGCTTCCAGTGAGCTTCGCCTGCTAGCGGCTAACCACTGACAGTTAAAGCGGCTAGCTAATTTAGCAAACCTTACACCTGCTGCACCAACAAACAAACAAACAAACACAAGTACATGTCACGAAGTTTCACTTTGAATTAACGAGTTCTCGTGCTCTGGCCTGAGTGTTAATCGGCGACCTGGCGTCAGGGCAGGTACGCCTGGTGAGACTTACTCGTAGCTGCGGAAGACTTCGTGCGTGATGCGGCAGAGGAAGACCTCCTCGTCCGGGCTTAGGTCGGCCGGAGGCTCCTGGCGGATGAAAGGTCTCCTATGGAGGAGCGGCATCTCGGCGGCCGCTTGTGGGAGACAAGGAGACGATAAAGACACACACGACCTCACACAACACGCATTCAAGACGTACCAGGACCCGAATCGGACTTCCAAAGTGTCTCTATAAGCCACGGGAACGCGCAGGTCTCTTTTGTTAAGGCGCGCGAACGGCGCGGCCGCGTGGAGACTAACTCCTTGTGCCGCCTCTCTTTTCAAGTGTAACCCCGTCCGAACCCAACAGAACCGCCGGCACAGGACCCACCTGCTCTAGCGCAATAGTACAGCGAAGGTTCGCTTGGCGATCTCGGCCTGGGTGAATGAGTGCCTCTAAGGAGGACAATCCGCGACACTAACCAACTGTCCCGGATCACTGCAGGCTTGTTGACCAAGTTTTCGTTTACTTCACGGACCGCAACAAAGCTCGGATTTGCCTCAGTGCTAATGTCGCGTTTCGGTAATTGGCGTATGATGACGATCAACATTTCTTTGGACTAAAGCAGCGGCGCATGACGACACGGACCGTCCAAATGTCGCACTTTACTTTTACATGTTTACAATGCTTTTTTGGTTTTCGCCACCGACCTTAGTATATATTATATACAAATGTTTACATATACACGAATTGTGGGACGATATAGATGTATTTCTATACATACATACACGTATATGATTCCATATAGATCCACCGAACATTTCAGTACTACATATATAGTCAAGTATGGTAAGGGCACAGACATTGTTTCTACGCTGTCGCGTGAACGCACCACACGGGATGAATCAGTAGGCGGAGCTCTACAGTCACTCACAGCAGCGGTTGGGTGGCAGTGCTGCCATCCCACGCTGCCGGCCAATGGTTACCTGGGAAACCATTGATGATGAAATGAGCGATTACGTCAGTTCAGGACTCGAAAAACAACTGAAGTATCTTTGTAGTTACTTTGAAGAAACTAAACAATTGTATATATGACAATTGTACTGTATATTGGTTATATGTACATGTATCAGGTAGATAAGTGCACATAGATCATCTATAGATGATTGTAAACCGATCAACTGTCTGCTGTGGTCACGTCCTGTTGCTGTTAAGGTGTTTCGTGGAGGCTCAGCCATGTAATGTTTAACGAATCATTCATTTGGATTTTTTTCTACAGCCATTGTTCTCAGTGGAGTCCCGGGTGAGCTGGAGCCTATCCCAGTTTACGTTTGGACCCTCATTTAAGGCATGTGCCTTGCATAAGAACTTCCTGTGGTGGACATATGCCTTTATGTTTCCCACTTTGTACTCAATCAGTAATTCTTTTCATGAGATAATAAAAAACTCCTTCCTTATTTCTAAACTCGTAAGAGTATTATTTCAATTTGTTATACGTTTTGACTAATTTTATTATTTTTAAAATGCTGTTAGAGAGATTAGAAATAATGATTTACAAAATAATGATTAAGTGCCAACTGAAGTACATCATTAAACAGTTATATTCACGAGGCACATTTTGTCATTATTTCTAAACTTTTTAAAATTTAATTATATTATGATACACTATATTATCATAATATAAACACTATATTATCATAATATACACACCTAACGAAATTAAACAATGCTCTTATAAAGTTTTTAAACAACGGGGTAGGTCATTGTCTCATGGAAAAAACTATAATTACTATAAGCAAACAGTTAAATAATGTAAAGTAAAAGAAATAAAACAAATAAAACCTCAATTTTGCCACAAACATTTATAGAAATATTTTTAAAATAAACATACTGTTTTTGCAGTTACTATTTTTGTGCAAAAACACAAATGAGTATTATCGTAGACATTCTATTAGTTCAATGAAATACGAGGTCTCAAAGAAGACTGAAGAACCGTTTATGGGTCGGGGGGACGACAATGAGTGTGGCACCAAGGAGGCGGAAGCGCTCAGCGGCCGTCTCCATGGAAACGCCACGCAAACTTTGCACACGTTTTGTGGACAAGCGCGTGAACGACGCGTCAGACGCCAAAGGTAAATTCGCGAACCTCACTACTCAATCATGGCTCGTGCACAGGCGCATTCAGGAACAGCACATTAAACTCCTCAAGGCTGTCAATGAAAACATCTGTGGGTACCTAATCCAGTGTGCGTCCACATTGCTAGCTTTGCTGTATTAAAGGACAAATACGGCACCGGAGATGCCAAGGAAGGTGAAGAAAGAAGGCAGCCTTTTAGAGAAGGAGGAGGAGGAGCAGCTTCTGCAGCGACATCGACAAGCGAAGGACCAACAGGAAACCAGCAGAAAGAGAGAGGAGCTTCTTACGCTCTTCCTGAAGGTCAACTCAGCAAGTTACTCATGATGATGATGTTGTCACTCATGACATTATCATAATGACTTGTTCATGTGATGTCACACTCATGACAGCTGAAGTGGGCGTGTCTCTATGGAGCAGGACAAAGTTCAGAGGGAGAAGAAGAACTCAGCCGTCAATCTGGTGAAGCTCAATCAGGGTTGGCGAGTCGTCCTCAGAGAGGCCAGATCAGCTGAGCTGTGCCGTGACATCATCATCTTGCGTCAGACATTTGAGCGACAGCTGGACGGCCTCGATGATGTCATTAAGGTGACACAAGAGCCCCCCCCCGCCTCTGCTGGCGAGAACGACATCAATACTGACAACTTTTCACTTCCTGTTTGTCTCATAGAGCTTGACATGTGACCTGCAGGAGGCGGGGCGTCAGTCGGCTCAGGTGCGGCGCTGTCACCTGCAGCACGTTGCACGCATGCGGGCACTGCAGGATGAGCGTCTAGAGTTTGTGCGGCACTGCTGGGAGCAAAGCCTGCAACACATCATTGCCGGCTTCATGGCCGAAAGGTCAGCTGTCCCACACTCCCCCCAGGCCGCTCAGGTCACTAGAGAGCTCTCACGTGATCTGCATGTGAGCTGGAAGAGCTTTGTCTTTTGACTGGCAGGAGTGACATGGTGAAGCTGGCAGAGCAGCGGCAGGCCTATTTGGAGGACACGGCCTTTTCTTTGGAGAGGCGGCACGAAGACATGATGCGTGCCATGCGTCAAGTGTACTGCGATAGCATGGCGGCGCAGCAGAATGCTCAGCAGGACCGGGTAGAGTCCTAAATTGTGCCTAGCTGTCAGCCATTTCACTTGCTGCATGTCCTGTCAGGTTGTGGCGCTGCGCGGCGCAGACATGGAAAAGCTGGCAGAGAAAAGGCGTCAAAGGCAGGAAGTGGTGCAGGCGGCCGACCGTCTGATGTCCAGTACCCAGCGTCTAGTTCACGTGACCAACATGGATGCGAAGCGAGTGTGGCAGCTGCAGGTTGCCACTTGTTCCTGCTCCTGTCATGTGATGAGTCATGTTGTTCCGTCACATCACTGAGCCACCACCTTGTTTCCTCTTAGGGTGCCGTCATCAGCTTGCGAACAAAGCTCAGCTCCTTTGAGATGGAAATGGCCTCCGAGGCAGACGACATGACTGCGGCCAAAGTGGAGTTGAATGAAAAGACACGCGAGCTTCGGGATCATTTGACTCGAGCTCGCCAGGCGGCGAGGAAACAGCTTGCTGACCTTGCAGTCCAATGTTCCGCCACTGAAAAGAAACTACAGTTGGTGATTGGCAAGGTGGGCTGAGCGTCATCGCCATTGTTCCAGACAGCAGCAGGGACACTGTCTAAATGTGTTTATTCTGCAGGGCGAGAAGGTTCTACATGCCGCTGCCATGTGTTGCAAGCTCGAATGCGCTTCATTTCCATCTCTACAAGGCGGTGTTGGCGAGCAGCTGGGGACAGCAGGGGCAGAGCAAACAACAATGGTTCAGATGGAATCCACGTGCATGTCGTCACATCTCGCAGGCATCATTAACCAACGTTTTCTGTCCACAGATGTTTCCTGAAGTGCGTCAGCTGACTCGCCGTCTCAACGGTGCTCTGCTGCGGCGAGACGCTCTGGCCAATCATCAAGAAGAGCTGAGGTGGGACAACCAGCAGCTGAGACTTCAGGTGCGGCACCACCTGGACACCATGAAGCTCGGCGGCACCGTGCTAGATGGAACCCACACCCTGCTTACTGTGAAGGCTGTGCCGACCACCGCAAACCCCGCCATTGTCGCCAAATGCCACACGGTCATCGAGGCGGTCCACATCACCAAAAGCTTGCTGTGAGAGCGTAGATGTGACAGAAAGTGACAATGCAGACGCAGTCACCTCCTGTCAATCCAAAGAATACATTTTAGTTGGAAGACTAGAAAAAATACTTTTATTGTGGTAATCATGCAGGACACCAACAGGAAGTAGTAGTAACACGTTATGTGGTAAACGTCAGCTGCTTGCCACACCAATTCCTTGAGTTCAAAACAAAAAGTGAACAGAAACAAGCCAATCAGAAGGCGGCTTTGCTCCAGGAGGCCCCTGATTGGTTGTTTTCTCCTTAACTTTCTTATAAGAACATTTAATAAAAAAAACAAAAAGGCAGCCATGAGCAGCATGGCTCCTCCCTGTAGTTGACTTGGTCAACAGGGGAGGGGCTTGTCAGGCCACAGCCTCCGTTGTAAAAACATAATAAATAAAATATTCACTGATTGAAGTTTAACTGGCAGGTGAGGCTGCGCACCTCGGTAGCGCCTCCTCTTTCCTTTTTTTAAACTTTTCTTGTACTCCACAGTTCTCGTGAACAGGAAGTAGCTGAGCAGGGCGAGATGTTTCACTTGATGTTTTACTGTCCTGATTGGCTCAGCTGTTGAGTCCCGTTGTTGGCAGCGTATATTGGGAAAAAAAAAAAGCTTTGGTTGGCCGCCATCCTTGTTTGAGTTCATAGCGAGCTCAGGTAGTGGAGGTCAATGGTGGTTTCATCCATGCAAGCAAATGTACGTAAACGCAGACGTGAAGATCCATTTGCTGCCGCTGACAAAGAATTTTATTGTTCATGATGACATTGTGACAACCTGAGGACCGCGGCTAAGGAAGTCCAACATGGAAGCGTTGGGACGTTCCGAAGACAAAACAGCTGATTGGTGGGATGAGCGGTGACACGGGGGAAGAGGAGGGGCTGTAGTGTCATGTGGCTTGATGATGTTACAGGTCAGCTGTCTTTAGGCGGCGTGCGTGCGAGGCCATGTCACTCAAGACGTTTGCGTCTCTCTTGTGCTACACGTAGACTCTGGCGAGAGCGTCGGCGCCAGCTGAGGCGATGTACGCCTTGGAGGGGTGAAACGTCACGTCGTAGATGGCCTCTTCACTCTTCTTGCGGTGCGCCGTGATCTCCTGCACGCACGTCTTGGAGTCAAGATTCCAAAGACGCAGCGAGCAGTCGTGACCTGAAAAAAAATCAAAGGATGTGAAAGAGTAGCCTGGGGCACATCCACTTTTAAAGTGATGCACATACTTACTTCCAGACATCAGGTAGATTCCGTTTGGATCCACAGCCAGACTGGTTACTGCGTCCAGGTGAGCCACCATGGCATGGATGACCTTACCTGTGTGCACGCACGCACACCCACAGACACACGCACACACAATGAACACACAGCTCAAAAAGGAAAATGACACTGGAGCTGGTGGAGAAAAGCTACCTGACTTGTTGTCAAAGAACTTGATGTGGCGGTCTTCGTGGGCCGTGATGGTGACAGGCAGGGTGGGATGGCTGACCACCTTGTAGATATGATGACAGCCGGTGTTGGCTGGTGAGGAGGCCAGGCAAGGAGATAGTCACGTGTGACAAAACCTTTAACCATAGGATTTGTTTGTGTGTGTGTTTGTATTTTCCCTTACTTCCTTCGCCCTGCCCCTTCAGCACCAATACATGCTGGGAGGTCTCCAAGTCGTACACCACCACGTCACCACTGTCAAATGACGTCACCATGTGGGCAGGGTCACAGCCGTTGAAATCCACTGCTGTGGGAATTCCGTGGTCTGTGCATGCACACGCACACATACATACAAGCTGATGAGCAATTTTTGTCCATCAGAGGGCAGGGCCGCATCCTCACCCTTGCTGGTGTTAAAAGTGCTGATGCAGGGGTTCTTCTCCTGAGGGTTCCAGAGTTTGACTGTTCCATCGGCCGAGCACGACAGGAGGCGGTTCTTGATGCCACTGTAAGCCAACCCCCACACGGCATCTGTATGACCAGTCCAAGTCCCGGCCCGCGCACTGGCATCTGCAGCGTCAGGTGACACACATCTCTCAGTCACTTCCTCTGAGGAGGTGCCATATGTGCGTGTGCGTACCGTAGGTGTCGTAGGGGTCCACGTTGGAGCTGGGAACGTTCCAACGCTGGATGGTGGCATCGAGGCCGCCGCTGAAACACTGCTCGCCGCTGGAGGTCATGGCCAACGACAGCACGGGTCCACTAGAGGGCGACACATTGGAGCCTTTAGGCTTTTAGCTTGAAATGGGGGTGAAATAATGTAAGCGTCTTTACGTACACATGAGCTCTGAACGTGTAGACTGGCTCCACATCCAGAGAGGCACTTCTACAAAAGTCATAAATAATCATGCTGAAAGAGGAAGTGAAAGACTTCACAATAAAACCATTCTAATTAGGGAGAGCGAGGAGTGAAAGCAAAGACAGACAACAGTGGGTGGAGTCATGACAGTACTTTTTGGCAGCGATGGTCTTGGTGAGGTTCCACAGTTTGAGCGTGTGATCCTCGGACACGGTAACCAGGCACGGCTCCACGGGATGGAAGGCGAGTGCTCTGACGCCATCAAAGTGACTCCGCAGCGTGTACTTGGGATTCCAGGTCTTCCTGAATGAAGATTCCTGACCGGACGACAGCTGGGGAGGCAGCGGAAGGGGGAGAAGTTAGCGCGGCAAGAGTGGCGGTGTTGGCTCAGTAGCACACATCACACTCACATCATAGCTGAAGTCTGTGTCGTCGTTGGTGACGGTGAGGTCAGCGAGGTCACCCAATCCCAGCACGCTCTCCAGAACATGATCCACCCCGCCCATCAGGAAGGACTTCCCCCCGCCGCTCGGGAATGGGAGCGGCTCAGCTGCCCGTGGGAGGAATATTAGTTTGTGTGCTGCAAGGGTTCGTGTCTGATTGGTCAGTAAACTCACCCCACTCTGTCCCGTCTCCTGAGCTGCGGGCCTCCCCAGCCCCCTCACCGTCTTCCGCCGTAACCAGGAAGTCAAACTCTTTCAGCGCCTCCTCTGTGTCTGTGTCTTCCTCCGATGCCAGGCCCTCGTTGCCCACCTGAACAGAAGAGGATGATTACGAGGAGGTGTAACAGGCGCATCAAGGTGCACACGTGAGGGTGCATGTGTGCACCTTGTTCTTGTGTTTCCTGCTTCTGTGAAGTTTGTCATCCAGCAACTCGCCATCCTCATCTTCATCATCTTCGTCACTGTCCTCAGCGTTCTCCAGAAAGTTGAACGTCTCCAACACGTCTCCTGGATTCCTACACGCATGCGCATGCAAAGACAGATACATGCACGCTGATGCCCTGCCTGCGTGTATTGGCTGATTGTGACAGCTTGCCCCTTACCTCTTGCTGTCCTTTCGGCGTTCTGTGCCGTTGATGAGGTGCTGGAGGTTCTTGTTCTCCACGGAACCGTTGTGATCGGAAGCAGAGAGGCCGAGCAGAGAGCGTACTCTCTGAGTGCGCACGTCCAAGATGGTGTCTGTGTAGCCCACCTCCTGCAGGTACCTGCACACGTACACACAGAGGTGAGCACTTCCTGAGCAGCATGATGGCGTAATAATGTCATCTTACTGTCGCAGTAGTTGTCGTCCTTGTTTCCACGTCAACTGACTGTTGGCAGGAAGGGCTGACACCTCTGAGTCTTTGCTGTCTGCATGTTATTTAAAAAAAACACAAGGTAACCACAAGGGGAGGAGTAACAAACGACAGGGTTTAGCGATGCAAAGGTCACCTGATTCAAAGTTGGGCATCTTCACGTCACCTTGGTTCAACTCTGTTCCGTACTTTAACTTGTGATACTTGGCTCTGTGGAACAAACACACACACACACACACACACACACACAGTGCTTTGGTAAAAGCACAAGATGCTCATCATCATAGTTTGCTACAACCCGCACATGCATACACGTACGCACCTCTCTTGCTTGAGAGCGTATTCCAACATTTTGATTCGTCTGACCAGGTCATTCTTTAGGTTCTCCTGACCTTTCCTCTCCCCCTGCAGGAAGGCTATCCTAGCCTGCAACACACACACACGTTTCCCAATTAGACCAGTGATAAATGTTATATCTCTCTCTCTCGCACACACACTTGCAGCTGCTGCTTCTGAAAGATGACACTGATGGTTGCTAACTATTTATAAACACACACGTGTCCATGGCAACAGGGGGACTCAAGGGCTAAAAAAAGGTCATGATGTCCACCAGTGAGGGTTGTCTATGTGATGGGCAACCGATACACAGTAAGTGGAGACTGTTTACAAGTTTGACTACTATTGTTTTTTATCACACTATTAGTATAAATACACAACCTAGTCACTAGAATGAGCAGTCCCTGGTGAACGTCAGGTCACATCCTAGCTCCGCCCCCCCACCACAGCTGGAAAGCATGAAGCACTTCAGTGAGGTCATAGGTGAGTATGACAGGCAGTGTCTATTTTTGAAATGGCCTACTTTTAGCTATGTCATCACGTGGCCCCGCCCCCAGACTGCTGCTGACCCTTGACCTGCGTGTGTACTGTAGTTTTTGTCAGACAATGACGAAGAGGAACCGTGATGTAAGATGGACGACACCAGGATGAAATGTGCATTGTGAACAGTGAGAACGTTCAAGTCAAGCATGAAATGAAGAGGAGCGATTGACACAATGTTAACGTGAAACATAAGCGGCCACGGCCTTCGCAGTCGCCAGTTGTGTTGGAGCAGAACATGCAAATGTGTCAGGTAAATAAACGTGCTGTGTTTAGCGTCGTGTGGGTGTGTAGCGATGCTACTTCACAACACAAACATCTCACAGGCCCAGCTGTTGCTCGACTTGCGGTTAGCCTAGCCTTCGAGCTAGCGCGGCGAACACAAACGGTCGCACGGGTGGACATTTTGGCGTTCAGTCAAAAACATTGACGCCCCTCTCGACGAACAACTTTATTCCGCCGTGAAAGCCTTGCTTTTGATGCAATGAGGCTTAACAAGTTGCTCAGTCAGTGGAGGGGGGGGGGGGGTCATGCTAACAGCTAATCTCGTAGCCTCGTAGCTTAGCTTTAGCCGTCGACAAAAAGCCCTGTTTAGCATGTTTTCACGTGAGTTTGTTTCTGATAACCGTGAAGACAAAAACCTCAAAAAGTATTTTCCGCTAGGGGTCAACTCGTCAATCTTCCGAAGGTAGACCGTTTACATGCATGGAACGACGAAGGAATATTTCATGTATTACATAGACAAGCATAGCAAATGCATAAAAGTTGTTATTACATGCGTGCGGTTGTTTCAATGTGAGTTAATGTGCCTAAAAGTTCCGCTGAGAGGCTCACCTGCAGTTCAGTCCTTTCCACTTCCCAGTGGGCCCTCTCCATCTCGAAGCGGGCCCACTCATGCTGTATGTAGTGCAGGATGCCGGGGATGGTATACTGCTGATGCGGTCGCGGCAGCTCGTCCGACTGCTGCGCCCCCAGCATTGCCCCGCCGCCCCCTCCGATGGCGGGATGAGCGCCGGTCGTGCCCCCCTGCTGCTGCTCCTGCAGCGGCGGCGGCGGCGGCGGCGGAGGTCCAGCGGCTCCTCCGCCGGGGTGCTCGTCCATGTTGGACTTATTTAGAGTGTCCACCAAAGAGAAGGGAAGCCCGCTCCGTCCCGTGTCTCCACCCCGGCTCGTAACGCTGGCTCAGCCGCGCGTGACGCTCGCTGTCCCCCAGAGGACTGCGGTGAGTGCGGCTGACGACGGACGCGCTGCTGCTGTGTAGCTCTAACCGGCCGCCATTACTGCTCACTCTCACAGCCGAGTAGCCTGCCGCAGTGCACGCCGGGACAAACTTCCACTGCCAATGCGTAACGTTCACGACAAGTGGAAAAAATGGGACATCGCGTTGACATTGGCGCCCAAGCGGCTAAAGTGAAAAACGAATAAAAACGACATTTATAAGAGCCACCCCCTTCCAAAAGCCAAGAGACGTTATGCCGAGCGCATGTGTATCACCGAGAGTCGTTTGTGTTTGAAATAAATAACGGTCATATACACGAAAGCACAAATTTCCTTCTTTTTTTGTACTTGGAACGCTACTTGGGAGCGCTAGCATGACATGCGCACGAAAGTCCGGCTAGCTGTGTTAGCAAACCATTCAGCTCTGCGTTACTATGTTGTACTATAAAGTGTCAAATGTATATATTTAATGGCAATCTTAACTGTCGCGCTAGCGAACAGTGGCGGTTAAACTGGTCATAGCCAGTTTAAAAAGTAAGTCCGCTCACGCTCTTTATTCGAACGCCGCAAACGCGAGCAACATGGTGGTCGTCAATGTTGTGTGTAGGCTGCAAGCGTTTACAAATGTAGTGTTTTAACGATTCTGTGTTTCTTAAACACTAACTACTCAAACCGGAAATCTTAGAACACCTTTTTGGTCCGGCTGGAGAATGATCACCTTCATCTTAATGGTGAACCGCCAGGGTCAGACTCGACTCTCCAGGTACTACCAGCCAGTCAAGCTCAGCCAGCGGGCGGCGCTGGAGGCCGACGTGGTCCGATGCTGTCTGAGCCGGAAGCGAGACCAGGTAATGCACGCCCACCTCCTTTCTGGGTCAGGTAATGTAGTCATGTTAATGCGGTTCTCCTTGTCAGTGTTCCTTTGTGGAGTACAAAGACTTCAAACTGGTGTTCCGCCAGTACGCTGCCCTCTACATCGTGGTGGGCATCACTGACGATGAGGTTCTGTTTACTTCTCTTATCATGCGTTAGCCTAGCTTTGCACACAGACTGAGTGTCTTCTTCCACAGAACGAGTTGTCAGTCTACGAGCTGCTGCAGAACTTCGTGGAAGTTTTGGATAAATACTTCAGCCGGGTGGTGAGTTAGACGTTCCAAAGCCGAAGCTGTACAGAGAATGTTGATGAGTTTTATCGGGTCTGACTTCCTGTTTGTGTCCCGACAGAGCGAATTGGACGTATCCTTTTTAGTCATGTGACCTGTCACTGACTCAAAGCGTGAGTTCTAGTGATGTGCTTGCCACCAATTTGCCAATATATCTAACGCAGCGGTCGGGAACCTATTGGGCTAACAGAGCCGTATGTTCAAATGTATTTTTGTGAGTTAAGTAATCAAATAGGTACGAGGTGGCTGCAGTTGGTCAGGTGTATGTTCAGCAACACCATGTGCTCAAAGAATGAGGTCAACTGACTACCAGAATACACTGAATGAGCAGGTTATTGCATCAGTGGATTTTTTTCTTCGCTGATGGCACAGGCACGACAATGCCAGGATTCATCGGGCTCCAATTGTGACACGTGGAGTCCAGAACTTAACCCCATTGAGAATCGTTGGGATGTGCTGGAGAAGGCTTTTTGCAGCAGTCAGATTATACCATCATCAATGCAAGATCTTGGTGACAAATGAATGCAACACTGGATAGAAATAAATCTTGTGACATTGCAGAAGCTTATGGAAACAATGTAGGCAGTCCAATGAAATTTTAAAGTATGATTTTTTTTACTAGGCAGTGTATTTTGACTGTTTATTTTTAGCATAGTGATTTCTCTCATGTTTTACCCTAAAGTGTCAGCAAAAAATTACACAAAACTTAAAACAATTATATTTTTAATTGTAATATTATGGCTTTATTCCCACATTAATTTTCCCCAACCTAAAAGTTACAAAAATTACAAAAAACATTTAAAAATAAAAATGAACTGTTACATTATTTTTACTCATAATATTACAAGTTTATTCTTGTAAAAGTTTTGACTTTTGTCTGATTTTGATTTTCTACTCATAAAATCACTGCCATTTTTTGTTTCTGCTGTTTTTTTTATTTATTTTCCAATTTGTTGAACTTTTCTCATAATTATGACTTTATATTTATATTATAACCTTTTCCAAAACCAAATTTACCAAAAATTACCACTTTTTTCTCCTAATATTTGGACTTTATTTTTTGCAAAATTATTTTTCAATTTTTGCTGTTTCCTTAATGTTTTTTTTAGTGAAATTCTGTTTTTAAATTTTGCCATGGGCAAATAACTAGCTCAGGCCGCACTTCAAACACCCCTGTTGTAAAGCAAGGTGTTACAAATATTTTAAGAAAAAATTAAATTAAAATAAGTGTTATTAGAACCATATGTGGTCATCAAAAGAGCCACAGGTTCCCTACCCCTGGCATAGCTCATACCATGAATAATACAATACATCGGTTATTTTAAACTATATATATTTTAAAATCTGTATATTGAGGCAGTGCTGTGATTTACAATACAGTCCCTTTAAAAAAAGTAGAGGGTTAGGGTAACCCTAACCCAAGTAGAGCAAAATGCAAAAAGAAGAAATTAAATCAAAAGTTTAAGACCACAGCCTTCAAAAGCCAAAATATTGGCAAAAATGTGGATTGTCAATTTGTCAGGCATTCACATTCTGTCAAGTCATGATCACTTGACAAAGGCAAAAAAGCTTTCTCTCTTTGAACGTGGTTTGATTGCCGAGCTACATAAGCACCGTTGGAGGCAGTAAGACAGTCATGCTAATACGTTCTTAAACGATCCTCAGGGTTTCAGAACAAAAAAGTCAAGTGGTGGCTACCAAAAAAATAAGCAGCCAAAATTAAATCAACCCAAATTAAGGTGTTACCAGTGCTGCGCGCAGTCCAGTAACTATTAGATGGCATCTGCGAGAGAAGGGTTTTAAAAACAAGAAGTGTCTTTGAAGGTATTGCGTATTTCACCACCACAAAATTGCCTGTTTCGAATTTGCTTGAGAGCACCAAACATGGGACATTCAATGGTGGAAGAAACTGCAATGGTCCTGATGGCTTCCAACATTACTGACATTTTCCACACAGCACCGTGGAGGGCTGCACCATCATGATCCCGGGTCCTCTTTCATTCAATGTGACAATGAAGCTTCAGGTTGTGTAAGGGCATCAAACGACATCTGGTTACGTGGAGATGTTGAAGGGGGCATCCCTCATAACCGGAGGTCCTCGTATGTCGGGGTATTTCCACAGGACAATGCCGCAGTTCACAATGCCCGGCTGACGAAGCCATCTTCACCGTCCACTAACCTGGAAACACTGGCATCAAGAATGCTCAAACCAATGTTTGAGATGTTGAACAATAGCCATACAAGCTAGCATTTGTTTAGCAGATAAGACATAATCTCATTTAGTTTCTTTCCACTTAATTATACACATTACTTTAAATGACTATTGATATTTTGATTTTAAAATCAACTGAAGTGCAGAAAGATCTGGTATTGGAGGTATCATTATTGCTATATCAATCTGCACATCACTAGTGCATTGACCTTCCTCGACTCCGATCATGCTAGATCATGTTCAACCTGGACCGAGTTCATGTCATCCTGGATGAAATGATCCAGAATGGGCACATCGTGGAGACCAACAAGAGCAGCATCCTGTCACCGCTCATGGCTCTTGACAAGATGGTCGACGGCTAACGCCAGCAGGAAGCAAGTCTGTGTTGGGAAGACGCTGGCGTTCCAAATGGTGTATTTTGTATTCTTTCTAAAAGAACGAACGTTGCATCCATTACATTTTCCCGCCAAGCTGTGCCGTGATGCGACGTCATTCTCCTGCTGTTGCCTTCCCAAAGAATACAGTGCAGCTTTTTATGCTACTTTGCAAACATTTTAATGATTTTTTTTTGAAGCAAACACCTTTGAAAATATCTGTTCAGTTCAAACTGCAACTTCAGTTAAATAAATGTTTATAATATACAAAGAAAATACAGGAAATTTGTCTCTCTTCAAATGTGCCTTGCACATGACCAGTGTTTGTGTCTCTGGAAAGAACCACCACGCACGCGCCACACACACGCTCACACACATACGCAAAGCAATAAAAACAAAGAAAAAAAACATTGCCATACATCAAATTGAAAACGAGCACACACACATACTCGTACATGCGGCAGGTAGGTGAGGATGACAAAGCGGACGGGGTGAAGACGAGAGCAGAGTGGGCTGTGAAGGCTCCTCTCCTAGCTGTGACGACGACGATGAAGCATGCAGGTCAGTTGAGGTGGAAGCCTTTCTCCATGGTGGCAGCCAGAAGACGTTCCCTCACGATGTCCTCAGAGGAATATTCTGGAAGCTTCAGGTAGTGAACGCACGTGTTGACTGACGGGTAACTAGAGTCTGTGGCATCCACCTGAAGGGGAGGGGACAACAGCAGCTAATTAAATTCACAGCAGTCTTGGGGCCTTATTTGTAAACTAGATCCCGCCAAATAACATTGCATACTCAAACCTCATAGTAGTGCTAAAATAGCCAGCTAGTCACAAGGTGTTAGTAATGCTACATTGATGAGACAATTGTCACCGCAGGAAGTATGCTGTCCAGAAAATTAACAAAAAGGAACTGTCCCAATGCTAACATGTGAGTCTATGTTGTGTCTTATTTATGCATAAAATTTCCTATTACCTGTTATGTTTACTCTATTGGCTCGATATGCATGTTATGGTGACTAGGGGCTTTATTTTATGTCTGGAGGGCTCTAAAGATGTTAAAAAACCCCAAGGTCGTTAAACAGGTTTCTATGTTCTAACTATAATAAATATTTTATATCAAAAAAGGAGTCCTACTTTGCGGGAATTCACTTAATACAGTCTGGTTTGGAACCAATTAACAGTGATAAACAACTGGCTGTACTTCCAACATTATACAGTACAGGGCTCCTACGTGTTTGACATTTCAAAACTTTCTACAGACTAAAACAAAAGATGCATCATTGAAATGTATTATTAGGGCTGCAACAGCTGATTAATTGATTTTCCAATTCACCGACAACTATTTTGCTATTAATATATTTTTTTATTTAAAAATGTAAATATCCTCTGATTTCAGCCAAATTTACTTAGTCATCAATAAAAACAGACCTTTGTATCAGACAGGGCTGTCCTACCTATTCAGACTAGTATCTGTCCCACCTAGTCATTGAGCGTGAACTAATGAGGTCTGCTTGAATGAGAGGCGAAAGGACCTGTTGGGCTAAGAGTACACAGCAGGTCATTTGTGGTTTTTTGCTCGTATGTGACCTATTGATTTTTCACGTCCGTGTGAACAGTACAATTCTGATTTCTTTCAAATGCCTCTTTTGTATGTGGCTATAATTCTGATGCTACTGCAGTCTGAACGTGCAGGGCTTGTATAGCTGACCCACACGCTCCTCAAAACAATGTCGCAGCCAGGGCCCCAAAAACTGCCATGGTCAAAATACTTGCACTCTTCCTTTGTGAAACCGCCAACATGTTGACTCTGGTAGCACAACATCCTAGAAACTGCTGTTGTGCAAATTCCAAACAGGCCAAGTTGTGGAGTTGAAGACATAAAGATCTTTAAAAACCCCTCTCTCGCAGATGCTGTCTGCTAGTTATTGGACTCCACGCTGCACCAGTAACAACCTTTTGATCAGCTGGTGAACAGCCTATTTCAGTTTAATGCTTGTTTGCAATAAATTGCTAACTCAAATATTTTATGCCTCATTCACATTTCTTCTTTTTGCATTTTGAAGCTGCTACAACCTCAAGATCCAACCATGCAAAAGGTAAATTGCAATTTTTCAACTGCTCTTAAAACTTTCATCAGGAGTGTAATTGAGGTACCTGAGCACACAAGACGCATGTCGCCCTTACCTTCCTGACGATGGTGAGGCGGGGGTGCAGGTTGGCCAGGCCACCGGGGGGCAGTGTGGAGCAGCCAGTGGTGAACTGTAGGAAGGCTTTCCTTTCGTCTGACGACATTCCGCACAAAACTCTGACAAATCGCAGAAAGCCGGGACTGCAGACAGAAGCGCATGTTGAAAAGCACTGAATAGATTCATGCACTAAAACCCCCCCCACAAAAAACGAATTATTGCATGAACTGACCTAAAACCAGCTTTTACAGTAAACACACATGTAAATATATTTAATTACATAGTGTTTGGCTTTTTAAACATCCAATTAAAATACATCAATTATTGGAACCACTTCAACTGAGACATAGGTGATAGCATAATGTGGCTTCGAAAAGTCCTTCTCAAGGCACAGCTTAAGATTAGTCATCGTTGCCGTCTGCAATCGTTTATCACTTTATCCACAAGAGTCATAGCATTTCAGAATCTATAACAATATGAAAGCGTAGAACACGTACGGCATGTACTGGGATATTAATCCGTTCAGGTCTGTCTTTGTTGTTACAGATACGCTACTTGCAGCCAGGACAGCATGGCTAGATTTCGAGAGAGAAACAAGCGACTAGCTCAAGGAAAACAGGAGCACTTTTGGTGGGAAAGCGTCACACTGATTTGTGTGTATACAAATAAATAGAAACCATCTGAAAGAAAAACTGAATGCATTGTTCAGAGCGTACAAAGTAGACAGGAAATTATTGTAAGTTATGCACAGAAATGTACTTGCTGAAGATGAGGAACAAGGTGGCAGTCAGGGGTCAAATTACCTATCTCTGGTGTAACCCAGCTTTGGCTCAGTGTAGTTGATGATGTCATCAGCAGTCCACGAAGGTGACTGGTTCCCACAGAGAATCATCTGCACCTCCTTGTGGCTGAACGAGCTCAACTTCTCCATCGGAAACACTCGATTGAATCCCTCTGAGGTGCAGGAGGAGAAGAAAATATGAGGCGGCAATTTGTGCACATGTATGTGTTAGGGATGGGAGCGATATCATTATTATTAATATATCAATATTTCTTTAAATCATGATATCAAAAACTAACATATGGCTCATACAATAGAATGGATTTGTCCTACAACTCTTGGTATCTTAACGTGGAGGTCTCACTCATCACTCTGCACTGTGTGTGAGTACCACTGAGTGGGGCCACGGTGGGTGAGCGGGACAGAGCAGATGCTTCGCTCAGTCTTCAACAAACATGAAGGAAGCGACAGGGGAATTGTTCAAGAAATTAAAAAAAAAAGTGCCTTCATAATTTGGAGATACTTCTGATTCAGAGCATCTGATGAGCAATAAAAAAAAAATAAAAAAAAAAGTGACTGTAAAGTGCGGAAGCGCTACAAATCCTTTTCACCACCTTAAAACGTGGCACAAACTCCAGTATGAGGAGTGTGTTAAGTCGCGCATTGAAACAGCCCTGACTGCACAACTCCACAAAGCTCAATGTTTGATTCTTTTTCCTGTTGCATTCCTCATGAAAGGAACTGTGCCAAGTAGTGTGCCATTACCAAATCGATGTCCAATTCTAAAGATATGTGCCCCTGTTGCAACGGTGAAAAAACCCAAAACAAAACTGATTTTAAAACAATTCACTCCAGCAAGATGTCCAGCAAGCTTCCCAGTCACAACTATTTTGCACGAGAAGCTGAAGCAAACGTATAAAGGAAGCTAGACAGACAGTTGCTATGCCTGGTTGGTGGTCCTGGCACAGAATCTTAAAAAGAAATAAGGACATCCTTATGTCTTCTAATGTTTCCCTAAAAAAAAATCGTTTAAAGTAAAGTATTTCACCAAAATCCATAATAAGACCGTAAAATGTCAAGAGAGCCTCATTTAGTTTATAAAGTTTCCCTTGGCAAAGCAATTTTGCTCAGCATTTAAAGGCAGCTTGACTCCCATTCAGCTGTTATGATGCTGGACAAGACACAGACAAAAAGTAATGTATTTCTGCTGACATTTAAAAGTTTCCTGTTAAAAGCTATATCATATTTTTTTTACTTTGGTATTAGCTAAGGATTTGAGCCGCCCCGTGGACGCCCTTAAAGCCAAAAACTATGGGATTGCTTTTTTTTTGTTTTTTGTTTTTTTGTTGTAACAAACAATGGTTTGTTACAACAAAAATTGAAAACTGAACTATGAACTCTAACACATTCTCATGCATTTTAATTAGGGATGTAAGATATTGACTTTTTTGTCTATATCCGATATGCCTGTATTGTACTCTCAAGCAAGCTTGTTAGTGCAGTCACAAACACTTGTTTAAAGGCTTCATTACATGAATATCAATATTTACAGACATTACATTTTTATGTCAATATCAGGGTGATATCGTCTCACCAATATCATCGGACATCTCGAATTTTAATCCATCTATCTGTTTTCTACTGCAATGTGGGTAGTCATGCCAGCTGTCCTTCCTATAATTTTCAGCTCATACAGCAAAACCTGATTATTGGATAACGCGGTATTCTAACCTAGTCATTGAGGTCAAGAAGTAAACTTCCCTCCTTTAATCAAATAGTCAGCTAGCTAATCCTGTAGAGCAAACCCTAATGGTATGTTAGCCTCTGCACACATTGCAACAAAATCCTTCAACTGTAAAGCCCGTGCTTGTAATTAAGATGTAGTCACTCATGCAATTTCAACTGCACATGTAAGATATTTGTGACGTGCTTATTTTGTTTACAGTTATGTATCAAATGGCAGTCTTATTTTTAAGGCCGGAAGGATGTTTTGTGTGTGAGAGTCTTTTTACAGCTAGCGAGCTAGGTGCAAAAATAAACGTTTCTTTTTTCAAGCAAAACGTGCACGTCGTCATCCGGCACTGTAAAACGCTCCTTACATTAATGCGGTAAAACACGACATGGTGAAAATTTACTCATCCAGCCCAAGTCGCACACATAAACGCACTAGCATGCTAGCTTCCTTTACGGAGCGTGAATGGAATGAAGCTAGCGGAAGAGGAGCTGAGAGGTTTCGCCGGTGTTTCTTGTCATTTCAACATTGGATCGGGCGGTTTAGTTTTTCTAATGAGAATCCGCCACAATTTAGCCATCAGCGGGGTATATAATTCCACACACAAATGTTCCTTCTCCTCACGATGACAGCATTTCATTCACAATAGGCCAATTTCCGTGAGATTCGGCGGTTAACAGTAAATTCCGTTTATTGGTCAATTCCGCGATTCTGTCCACGATTCCGTTAACACAGAAATCAAAGGGCCCTTTTCAAATATGTGGCTTTGATGGCTCTCATAGCCAAAAAAATTACCAGACTCCTGCTTAAATATGTCAAAACACCCCCATGTTAGGTAATTGTTTAAATAAAACAATGTCACACGCATATTTGGGTTTGTCTAAGCTCCCTTTACGGAAAAAATATTGGGATATTCAACCTAAATATAAAATTGGGATATGAGTTTTGGTCCACATCGCCCAGCCCGTAAGTGTCTGTGTGCACTTACCTCTAAAGGCCTCCATCTGTTTCTGAATGCCCGTGTGCATACAGAAGTCAAACATTAACTCCACATAGTCATCTGCATTCTCCATGGTCACCATCTACGCAGAATCAGCATCATGGTTACCATTGTTACCTTTCAAACATCAACCACAGGATTTTACCTCATCATCTCCATTAAGTTTCAGATCTACTGCTGAAAAACCGTGAACTTTGGAAGATGGACAGAACTGGAAGTTCAACCTGGACAAGGGCAGGGACATGTTAGTTAAGCCCCCCCATCCTCATGAGTCCCTCCCTGCTTGGGAGTGACGATTAATTTCGCATCCAAGCGTACCCAAGGTCTTCGATGCTGAGGGAGGGTCCAGAGCCCATGGGGTTCCTAAGCATCAGGTCCTGCAGTCTTGTGTTCTTCTCGTCCTCTGACAGATTTTTACTGGCCAGGATCTGCCTCCTTTTTACTACCAGCTCCTTGACTTCTTTCAGGAAGCTAGCCCTGAGAAGGGAGAAGGCAAGATTGGGGTTATTGTTCTCCAAGCACCATCATGAAGCGTGTACCTCACCTATGGGGGTTGACCAGCTGGAAGTCATCCCAGGTGAGGATGCCATGATACCAGGCAGGAGGTTTGGGTTTAGGTGGGTCCATGATGAACTCAGACTTGGAGTCTTCATCGAAGCTGCCCACAGAGTACGTCTCCTGGCTCTCCTCTGTGGACGCCTCCGACTGTACATCTGAAAGCAGCGGCCGCTCGAAATCGTGACCTTGCGGTGAGCCGCGTGATGAGTAGAGCAGCTTGCTCATGTTGGACTTGATATCCCCCATGCAGAGCAACTTGAAAAAGGGCTGAGACACAGGGAGGTCCACCAGGCGGTTGTCCTGGATGCACTTGGCCAGGAACACACCCAGGAAGTGGAAGAGCTTGGTAATGCGTTCAAGTTCCTCGCTGTCCTGAGGGAATGGTGCCGGGAAGAGACCGCATGAACGCTGTACGTAGAAACCTGGAGGCTTCAGGCCACCGCCCAGGTCCACCTAGGACACCAGTCACAACACAATGCATACAAAGAAGATGTCAACAACTTAATTTAAAGACTGACAGGCTAGCGTGTTCTCGTCAAATCAACATTTAGATATTCTACGTCCATTATGACGGGAGCTTCTTCAACACTGTGATGACGTCCACACACACCTTCAAGAATGCATAGTAGGCCCATTCAGGAAAAAAAAACTATGAATTTCCAGATATGAATTTTAATCAGGACTCTCTGGGACCTCTTTCACACACATACCAGAGTGCATGTTGGGGGGCATGTGCTTGCATAAAAAAAAAAAACCCACTATATTGTTAAAATAGTATAGTATGTTATAATAGTATAGTAATAGTAATTCCTTGTTTATCACAGTTAATTGCTTCCAGACCAGACCATGATAAGTGAATTTCCGCAAGGTAGGATTCCTTATTTATAAAATGAAAAATATAAATCAAATGCTGTTCGTTATGACTGACTGTTGCAACGTAGCCTCTCTCCTCTCAACCACTATTGCTTGCCAACACCGCCAAGCCAAAAAGAAAGAGTTCTAGTTCCCTCAGAGCCAGCACCACTGGCCCGACCAACAAAGATCAAGAAAAGTGGGGTACCCAAAGTGCGGCCCCAGGGCCATCTGCTGACCATGGCTTATTTGTAATTGCATCACTGCAGAAACAAAATTAAAATAAAAACAAACAGCAAAAGGCACGAGAAAAAGCGAAAATATTGACGCCAACAACCAATACCACAAAGCTTTGTATTTAACACTGGTGTAATGGAACAAGGAAGTGAGCGTCTCCTTCCCTTAGTTGAGAGTAATGTGTTCCATGTGTCTTCATTTTACATTGAACACTGCAAAAACCCAATATTTTATTAAAAATGTGTCTTATTTCTAGACAACACGTCTTAATTTAGGATTTATAAATGCAGAGTCATCAACATAATGTGTAATTTAGGTCTAGTAATGTATTACTTTTATTAATCTGGTTTTGCAGTAAATAGTAACAGTCTGAAATGGTCGTTAATTATTACCTCCGGCAAACGCAAGCGAAAGTTATGTTTTTGCTGGCATCAATCAGTGTTGTGTGTGATTGGATATGGTTGAAATTTTCACAAATTGTCATAAATTGGATATGGAAGAACTTAAATTGGGATGATCCGGATCACTGTCTGGATCCAGAAATGTTTTCTTTAAACATTGCGAGATAGAACTGCCAGTGAGACAGAAAAATATGAGTACCAGGCAAAATGTGTAAACAAGCATGCGCACGGTCCGCACGAGAGACCGTGTGAGAGTTTATACTCCGTGCGGAGTCTGCTCCCAAATTGCAGGGGGCAGTATCAAAAACACATCTACCACGGTACTAAACTAGACCAGTAGAAGTTTGCCATTGTTTACTCGACTTCCAACACGGCCACATTTGCACGTCTACTTCTTGAAGAGGAATTGCGTTGTATTTATTTACTGCTGCGACAGAAAAGGAAGAGAAGGTGGTAGATTCAGATGCAGAGCACAAGCAACTAGTGCTGCAATGGGAGCTTGAAATCACTAATTCTTAACACCACGGCACACAACACGGGACTGCTATGATTTGGAAATAAAACTCTTTAATGCACACCAAATACTTTTAAAAATATATGTATAAATACGAATCACATTTTTCAGTGTTTATGCTTCAGGGTAGGCTGCCTCATAAAATAGTTGATGCTTTTTTTGTATTTCGAATCATCCTTTTTCCTCTCTGATCTTTCTAAGCAAGTTGCACACGTCTTGGCTATCCTGGTGGTCTCTGCACGAGGAGTTATATAAATGCTGCTATTTCTGTACTTCAGCTGTGATGCCATTTTTTTCTGCACTTCTCCGTCCGCGTAGTTAAAAAAATGCAGAGGTGCACGGTGGTAAATGGAAAGGGCCACTTGAGGGGACCACATTTGTCTGCACAGCGCCACACAAACGCGCTAAGCAGAAAACAGGTTGTCGTCAATTAACTCCACATTTTACGTACTATTTTTGTCACAATAATGTCATAAGGAATATAGTGCGTCCCTGGTCAATGGGTATAATTTTACCTGGTCGCACATGCGCGAGTAGATGACAATTTACTTGTGATTCTGATTTTAGTCAAAGTGTGGAGCACTGATCTGTTCTAAATTGAGGAAGCATGTTTTGAGCGTATGCATTCATCAGACCTGTCGTGACTCGTCATCAGGGAAGTCATCGTCACACAACCAGATTCCCAGCGATGTTCTCTGGAATTCTGCAGCCACCAAAGCGTAAAACTCCAGTGTTGGACCGAGGCCGGTTCCTTCCTCTCCTTGGAACTCCACCTGAGCACATTTACACTCCATGAAGTCAAATTTAATTTTTTTTTACATTGCCTAGTTTGGGGCGAATGCTTACCTCAAGCACAGACTTCCTGTCGGCATGTATCTGCATGACCGACTCGGCCCACTCCATCATGGCCTCTCCTCGCGGGACTTTGACACGCTCATGTTTGAGCCGGCCCACCCTGAAGTCCCCAGGGTCATCCCTGCGCACCGTGGTGGACGGTCGAGAGCGCTCCATAGTGGCCTCGCGACGGTTCTGCAACCAAACAATGGCCCTGACCACACAGCCAGGTCAACGCAATAGTCAGTTAAAGGTGATAGATTTCCTGTATGGTGGTGATCGTTACAATCCAAGGTAATCACCTGGAGGCGCCAAAGGCAGTGCAGGTGAAGAAGAGCTGTCGGGTCTCAAACGGAATGAGGAAAGGACACTTGGATGTCAGCTGTTCGCACCAGTCAGGAAGTGCGCCGCTTGCAAGAGCCAAAGGCTCCTTGTGGGGGGAAAAAATGTTTTAAAGAGCATGAGCAGAAACAAGCAATGTGGACAAAGCCGGTTTTGGACTGACTTCGATCTGCTGAAGGATCTTTGTGGTAATCTTCTTGCTGGTGAACTCTTCTGGAGCCGCATTGAACTGCAGCTCATCTACATCTGCACACAGAAAGTATGACCTTGTGGATTCAGAATGTGAAGTGTTGGGGGTGGGCCAAGGTGTTCTCACCCTCCTGCAGCGTGCGTGTGTTAGAGGCAGAATCTCCTCCAATGATGTAGAGAATGCGCAGTAGCTGCAGGACGTCCTCTACACCGCACGTGTTCTGGCTGCAGCCTGCCTTGGCCTGTGGCGTTTCCCTGCTGCAGCCCAGAATGTCGCTGCTCTGATTGGACGACAGCGAGCTCGGACTCAGACCACTGCCACCCACGCTGTGTTCACAGATGTCCTGAAGACATCACACAGGTATCAACACAACACATTGTCTTTTCTATTTCTAGATGTGTATTTTCACCATCTTATCACTTTCTTTCTCCTTGCCGGCATCTTTCAGCTCCCTGTACATGATCCTGTGAAAGACACACAAACATCAATACACAATAAGCCATCGTCTCAGCTACTTTTTGCTTTGTTGGATGTTGTTTTACGTGTATGTTGGCTCCCAGATGCGTCGCAGTTTGTCTGTCTTGATGGAGCCGTTGCACGAGAGCTGCAGCAGTCGCTGGACGTAGAAGAAGATGGTGGACTTGAAATTAGACAAAGGAAGCTCCACCTCCCGTGTCGTGCCCAGCCCCGCTACCTGGACACATGCACATGCGCGCGCACACACACACACACACACACACACACACACAGGGTTACTTGTACAAATATGGGCTTTTGAAATCCACCAGGAAGTGTGCTACCTTGAGGGTTAGGGCCAAATGAGGAGAAGGAGCACACTCCACCTCCTCCTGCACCTCAGAGCAAGGAGTCCCTGACACAAACAAGTGAATTAAACAAGTTGTTTAGGTTGTAGTTGTTTAAAAGTCAGGTGGTGCTCACCTGGTGGAGGGATCTCCAGGTCAGTGGTCTGCTGTACATTGGTTCTTCCAGGTCGCGGGTCAAAGGCAGGTACCAAAGCTGAAAACTGTCTCTTTAGTACAAAATCGTCATCCCACGTCCTTCTGCGACCCCCTTTAGTCTCATACTCCTCCTCCTCCTACAACAAAGCACGTTTATTTGCTTTTTTTTTCTCTCTCCTCCTAACAGAACTCCACAACAACAGAATAATTTCTCCATACCAACACCTCCTCATACTCCTGGTCCTCCTGATTGTCGTCCTCATTCTCATCATCATCGTCGTCAGGCTCTGGGAGGTCCTCTTCGTCATCGAGCTCAGCCAAAAGTGTGTTAGCACGACAGCTATCCAGGAAGTCTGCATGAAAAAAAACATAGTCATACTACAAAGGCTGGCTGGCGCGGCCTGTTTAGGTGTGGAGTCTGACCATAAAGAGAAAATTCTGCCTCCTGTCCTGTGTCACTCTCGCTGGAAGTGGATGTCAGGCTGGTGGTCAAGGTGTTGCTTAGCAACTGTCCCACTGACAGGCCTGTTGTGGCCGTGGCAACATTATTGCTGCTGGTTACTATAGAGGTTGACATGGTAACGGTGGAATTGGTGCCAGTGGTTGTGAGGTTTGGAAAGCTTTGAGCACCCATGAGGGGAGAAGCTGCAAACAAGGATAAGAGGGTTAATTTGCAGTCAGCTGACTGAAGGAGCAAGTGTGATCACGTGACTCACTGGCTGTGCTCATGACATTCCTGCCCAGTGTGTTGGTGTTGTTATCGCTGCTGCTGCGGCTCAGGTTCATGTTGTTGGTGGCATTGGTTCGTGACATGTTGGGTGCTCGGCGTACAAACGACTCCATCAGGCTTGCCTCGCGGGATGACAGGTTGGGCACGCTGGCACTCGAGCTCATGGGGGCACCAGCCGCCAGCAGGGAGCTGACTGACAAGCGCGCGTTGGCAGCTGAGCACAAAGGCCTCTGGGAGGGCGCGTCCTTGCTCGGTGACTCGGACACAGAGCTGACGTCAGGCGAGCTCACACTCACCAGGCCCATGGATATGGCCGTCGCCGGGTCATCAGATGGGTCTTTGTTCCGGCCTTCTTCGCCAGGGGCGGACGCGTCAGCGGTGATGGTGCCTGAGCTGGACGCAGAACCAGACCCCGCCTCCATGGCAGAGGACAGCACCACAATAGGTTCCTGCTGCTGGCCCTCAGAGCCGACCCCGCCTCCTGTCAGTCCACCCATCCCAGAACCCTGGTCCAGTAGCAGTCCCTCAACCCTCTTGTCCGACCGCAGCCCTCCTGCGGGGAGGCCAAGGGAGGAGCTGAGGCTGATGTCAGAGGAGGAAGCCACACTACAGACGGAGCTGCTGCTGCCCTTCCTGCTCGAGGAACTGGCTCCACCAAGTGACGAGGCCCCGCCCTTGTCTGGACAGTTATTTTTCACGAGACTGCTCCACGACTGCTGCTGCGAGGAAGAAGAGGTAGTGGTGGTGCCGCCACTGGCTGCCGGGATCAGGGAGTGTCCCACCGTGGAGAAGGCGGGGCCTGAAACAGCGGATGAGACAGGTTTGGGTGACGGCGCTGTGGCAGCCGACTCAGGGTCGTACCCTGGGGCAAGCTTGAGGTCAAACTTCCCTTCAGCGCCCATACGGTAAGAGTTAGAGCCGCCAGCATCCCAGGTTACATCAATCCAGCCTGGATGGACAGAGAAATAGGAGGAGACGCACGAATGGATGTCAGAGACCCGGCAGAGAGGCGGCGACAGCGAGAGAGAGGCGCAGACAGCAGAGACATAGACGCACACTGGACCAAGCAACTTTGTGCCAAACCTCCCTTTAAAAGTTGCAGTGAAGGTCCCACTAGGACCTTAAACTTAAGCTTTGGTCCAGTGGGGGAGAACACACAAGGAGTAGAACATTTGTGACAAAGCCTCAGTTCATCCTCATTCACGACATCATAGAATGCTGGCAAGGACGAGCAGCCTGAAGAAGACGAAGCAAAGGAGTGGCTAGAGTGTGTGTGTGTGTGTGTGTAATAACTAAAGTGTGGACCTGATTTGTAAGTTATGATCATGTGAAATCAGCATGCTGGCCTCCCACTGAACATGAAAGACCCAAACTTTTCTAGACCTGAAGAACTCAGGATGATTCTTTGATTGTTTTAATATCATATTTTTTTTTTTTTTTTTAACATGACTCACCAAGAACAACATTCTAGGTAGATCTTTTGTGGCGGTCTTACCATTATGGGCCTCTCCAGTGACAGTACCCTCACCGGCAGGGTTTCCATCCTGGTCACGCCACTTCCAGTCAATGCCACGGACGACCCGCGCACCGGGCACAATGTATTTCATCACTTGGGAGCGAAAGAGGCGGCGCTGGCGTCTGAGATTGGCCTCGGCTTCTTTCACGGCTTTACCTTTGAATGTTCAGGAGTCAGTCTATATGGGCATGACAGTGAAAAGCTAAGAAAAAGTGGTGGGTGGGTGTGTCCTCACCTAGCTGGTCCTCGCACACCGAGGTAACAGTGCCGTAGAGCTCAAGGCCAGACAAAGACAGGTAGTGGGTCTGGGCGCTGGCGTTCTTGCCCATTTGCTTGATTCGAATGTGTCTCCAACCCTGTTTCTCATCTTTTGATGGGTCTAGAGGCCACGTGGCCGTCGACCTGGATGTACACAAACCAAACTTCCACTTAAATTCTGGAGAAGGGTATGGTCTCAAAAAGATTGCTTTTTAACAGCCATCAAAATGGTTTCGAATTAATATCTGCCGTTATGTAAACACTGGCTCATTACCCTGGTTCATTCAGGCTGCAGTCGTCCATGTGCGTGTACAGAGTGGTCCAGTTCTGACCGTCTTTGGACACCTGGAACACCCAGTTTCTTAGTGCAGAGCGGCCATAACCCCTGCAGGAAGAGTTGTATTTTGATGATTTTATTGCTTGGCATGTGTCAAAGTGTGGCTGTTTTTGTCGTTACCTGGCGTGTCTCAAGGTGTAAGCTGAGGGAATGACCCAAAGGCCGAGGTCAACGGCAAACCAGGCATTCTTGTCATCGTTGGTGTGACAGTTAAGGGCAGAGCTGTCCCTACTCAAGATGTCCTCTAATCGGCCGTAAGGGAGGTTCCGTCCTTCTGATGAGGTCACCACCACCAGACCATAGGCAGCAGGGTTAACCCACTCATAGGCAGTCCTGGAGGGAGCAGAAGTGGGTAACATTTGCTCGTGTTACACAGGTTAACAACAAGGCAGAACAAACCTTTATAACTGGACTTACTTGGCATTGGTTCCGACCCAGTAGATAACGCCATTCTCATCGAAGTCGTGTTGGTGTCTAAAGGTGAAAGTCTGTCCTTCTCTTAGCTTCCTGACAAAGATGAAGGAGGAGCGCTCAAAGTCGTACCACTGCTTTGCTACCTGCGACAAGAAGAGGAGACATTCTTTGTCAAAAACGCCTTCTGTTGGATGTTTGGGTGGAGGCTGCAGTCAGCTGACCATCTTCAGCAGGTACTGCTCCAGTGACTCTACGGTAGCCAGAGGTTCCATCTTCAACATGCGGCCTGTACGGTCAATCAGAGCGGTCTCGCCTGGTGCTCGCTCCAGACGGAAGCGCAGTCTCCTCGTCAAGATCTAAAAGACATCACAATGAAGATGAAGGTGCACGCGCATGCCAAGCACAAGCAAGAAAGATAAGTCAGAGAGAATGTCTCACCTGTAGGTTGTAGGAGGAGCCAGGAGTGTCATACAGGTGCAGAGGGAGGCGCTCGATCGACTCCAGTACAGCAATCAGTTTACGGATTAAGGCGATAGCTGGTCTGCTACACACACATACATTCATTCATTCATTGACAGCACATAGAAAAACATAATAATAATGATGATGTCTTTACCTTTCATCATCCTCATTCTCACTGAAAGCCGCCTTGAAGACATTGATTCTCTCCATTAAAGGCTTACAATCATGTTTTAGGTCCAGGTCCACACTCTAAAGAACATGTATGAGGTGAGTGAGTGAGTACGCGCACGCACACACAGGCGCACACACAGAATGACTCACATTGTTGAGCACAGTGAAGAGTGCCTGCACCAAACCACTGCTGCACATCTCATAAGGAGAAATTGTGTTCTCATCTTTGAGCACCACAATGAGGTTCTCCAGAGCTGTCTTCATCAGGTCCCTCCAAGTATTCTCCCCTTCAACACACTGATGCACAAACTACCTCATGTCAAAGTCTGTCCTATTTTACACTGGCCCGCCAGTGGTGGCAATGGGTACAGACCTGTCGGTTGGTGTGCAGCTCCCAGGAGGACTCTAGCTGTGTGGAAATGTTCCGCAAGGTGACCACCACTCCTCTGGGCATGCTCTCCACAGCCTTGAAGTGGTCATCATAGAGCTCCCTGGCCATGCTCTTTACTTTCTGTTTGGTCTTCTCCAGTTTGGACTTTAGCTTGCGGCCTCGCTTCCCTGTCCATCCTGTCACAAACTCAGAGCCTGCAGAGAGCGCATTAGAATAGACATTAGATAGAGGGCTTCTTCAGGACGGCCAAGTGACTCTATAGGTGATGCCTACACTCACCCAGAGATGTCTCTGCAGTGAACGAGTGTTTTGTTCCTCTGTTGGACTCAAAGACAAAGCCTGGGAGGTCCTCCTTCAAGATGGTGGCCTGTTGGCCGTCTGAGTTGTGGATGGCGATCTCACCGTCTTTCAGGCACGTTAGAGACCAGTTTCCCACTGTCAGCTTGGTGGGACCCAAACTGGAAAGGATGGGCTGACTTGATGTTACTGGTTTCACCTGGCTCCTTGCTCGCTGAAGCTTCTCCAGGAACTCACTGCGGGACTCTGTGGGAACACAACAGAAGAGCGATTACAACTAATCAAGGTGCATAGAGGTCATTTGTGGGTGTGCGGGTGGTACCGGAGCTATCGGACCCCCCCTCAGGACTGCCACTGGAGTACATGGTGGCCAACTTCCCATCCAGGATGAAACGGAACCATCCATTTGAGCCGTTTGAAAGTTCGAGGGCAGCAGCATCCGACCAGATGTAAAGACAGTCCCGCCCTCTTATGATGGACCAATCTCGCCAGTGATAGGGTTTCCCTTGCAGAATCTCCCTGGCATCCTCCTGCACCTCCTCCTCCTGCATATACACAAACACATATGTAGGAGGAGGAATTATCATGTGGACCAGGTGAGACTCTTCCCGACACACACCTTCTCGGGTTTGACCTCATCCTCATTCTCATCATCTGATGCGGGTCCAGCCAGAGTGGACACTTTGTTGATGACGCCCAACCGGGCCAGCTGGTCCAGGAAGACGTCTCCTCCTTTGTCCACCAGATCTCTGATGATCTGCAGGGCCAGGAGGTGTCCGTCGTCATCATCCTGACAAACACACACGGGTTAATTTGGGGTCTACACTTGCCTACAATGTCATGCATGGGCAGTAGAACAGATCTGAGGTCAGTTGTCATGGCTTACCTCCTGGTCCAGCACAGTGGCGCTGATTTCCACCAGAATTGTAGGCAGGTTGTGACCTGTCTCGCTATCACAGACTTCCTTGAGCAACACCTCACTGCTGTAGTGGACCATCTTACGGATCAGAGCCAGACTGGCTTTCCTAAAATACACACACATGAGTGTGCTGGTTCTGTTGAGTCCAAAGAGTGAGTGGGTCAGTTCACCTAATTGAAGGCAGCATGGTTTGCTGAAAGGTTTGTGCAAAAACAGGCAGCAGTCTCTTCAGGTAGATGGGGGCCATTTCTGGATCTCCTTTGGGCTCCCCTCCTTCCTCTTCCTCCTTGTTGACATCTTTTTTCTTCTTGTCATCACCCTTGTTAACCGGACACATCCAATCTCCTGCCACGAACACACTGACATGACTACCTGCCTCCAAGATTACATGGTGCGCGTGTGCGCACACATACAAACACACACACACCAGGAGATTGCAGTATGGCCACCACTTCGCTGTGCCCCCGCTCCCGGGCCTTGTCCAGGGGAGTCTTTCCGTCCTCATCCCTCAGGTCAGGGTTGGCACCATGACGCAGCAGAGTCTGCATGCCAACACACACACACACACACTCACTTAGACCACTGGCTTTGGATAAAGTGCTTACTACAAAAAAGTCCATGTGGAAAAAAGTGACCTTAGCTACTTGAGGCCTTCCAAAACATGCAGCGTAATGCAGTGAGGATGACCTTTGACCTCTGTTGACATCAGCACCCCTCTCACACAAGAATTCCACCTGAAAATCCCAAATGACAATGAGTAGGGTCATAATGACACTTTTAGAATCTCAGTGCTGGTCTTTGTACTATCTGTACCATTTCCTGTGTGCCAAAGGCTGAGGCCCAGTTGAGCAGCGTCTGACCCACGTCATCCATGAAGTTCACCTCAAAGGCTGAAAACAGTTTGTTATTACATGTAACAATAACGATTTATTCACAATAGACTATTTGTATTGACCCAACTCTTCTGGCCCCTGGTGGGTTGGTCAGTTGTGTTTCAACCCGATTACTTGTCCAACGATTTTCTATTACTGCAATTTTCTCTGACTTTATGGATTATTTCTCGTTCCGATTATTTGAGTGTTGGGCAAATTACTTTAAAAAGTAATTAGCAACTACAGTATTAGTTACTTTCCTCAAAAAGCAATCTCACTCTGCATGACTGTCGGGACACTAATAACACTCTTATATTCGGCAGCGTCAACCGGGAAACTCCCAGGGAACAACAAAAAATCAAGTTAATGCTCAGGCTTCCATATTACTATCGTTTTGGAAGTCGTGTCGTACCCCCCCCCCCCCCAAGTCATTCTATGACTCTGCTACATTGAATTTGTGCAATGCCCTGGTCCATCTCTTCCAGTCGTGCCTGGGCATATATCAATGCGCTTACACTGACCAAATGTACACTTAAGGTGAAGTGGACCCTGGCATGTGACAGTCCTTGTGCAAGTACATCCTCAGAGCACATGACTGTCCAGAACCACATGACACTATATAACAGCCATCATAACTCTACATGCTAAAGTATAGTAGTAAGCTGCTAGCCTTGTGAGGACAACTAAGATGCATCGCTGAGAAAGTCATGAATATATAACTCATGGTTCAATGTAGCGTTTACCTCCTGTGTCGATGGCGTCGATGAGGGCATCTGTGTCTTTGCTGCGAATACAGTCGATGAGCTGTCGGTGGGATCTTTCTCCCGAGCTATCCAAGCGTCGCAGACAAGGGATGCGACTGGAGGAGCCCGCCGTGGATTTGGGCAAGGCCTTGCGGCCCTCGAATAGGAGTACCAGCAGTAGGTCGACCAGTCGCATAGTATCTAGCACACAGCGCTCGTCCCCTCCAAGAGCAGACTCCATAGAGTTTGGCAGAGCAGAGCGCAGCAGGTCCTGAGGACCAAAACAGGAAGGAGTCAAAAGCAGTGATGAAATGTGCTTGGAAGTTGAGTTTGCAGGCATGTGACCTACATGTGTGACGAGCGGGGAGCCCCTGCACAGTGTGGACAGGAGGCTGACAATGGTCGATACTTGATTGCTAAGTTTTGAGTCAGGGGCCGAAGGGGCAGCACTTGTCGAAGTGCGGCCAGGCTTACAGGCTGAGGAGGGGCCCGACGCGGCACCGCCAGCAGCTGCCATGCGGGATAGCAACTCCTCCGTCAGGCCGTGTTTGGCCAAAGGGGCAGGGTCCACACCTCGTCGGGTGAAGCGGTCCGCCAATGAGGCAAAGCAGCGCAGAGCGCCATCTGACACCTGTAGTACACATCACATGATCATAACCTTAACTAAAGCTCTGCTGCTCCCCCTACAGGTGTGTACTGTAGGTCAGTGTAGGCAAAGTCAAAGTTGACATCACATTGTGCTACCTGGTGATCTTCATGCTTGAGAAGGCTGGATAAAGACTCCACGCACGTCTCCAGAGATGAGTCTTGAGGCTCCATCTTACTGCACAGGCGGGACACCACTGCCATGGCTGAGTGTAGCGTATCTTTGTGCACCAGGTGGCCGCTGTCTCTGATGAAGCTCAGCACGCAGTTCAGGCCGCCCGCCTCAAAAACAGCACCAGATTCCCTCGTGCAGATCAACTCGAGGACCTGGTGCAAACACAACCAAGACAGCTGTTGCCACAAAAACGACAAATGTCTTTTGATGCGTACAAGACAAAAAGGAAAAGCGTTTGCTAGCATGTGGTCGTGGTCCTTCAAACCAAATAGTATTAGACTGTGACTTCCTGCCAATAACAGCATATTTAGAGGTGTGAAAAAAAATTACCCTACCACCCTGTCATCCCACCTTTACACACTGCTCAGCCAGGTCTCTGCTCGTCCTGTTGTTGAGCTCCACCACCACCAGACGGCTGCACAGTGCTTTAATAGCGCCGTCCACGCCTACAATCCTGCGGGTGCATTCTGCAGACACGTCCAGGTAGTAGGTGATAGCGCGTGCAGTCACTTCCAGCACATTGTCTGGAGCGCTCTCATCCAGGAAGATCTTACACAGCGCCGGAAGGAAGGTGCGAGGGGGACACCTGCATTAAGACGGTGTTTAAATCAGCTGGCCACCATGTATGTGAAGACAAGTGTAAGCAGTAAGTGCACTCACGTTTCGAAGCAGCGGTCAACATTGTCAGACATGAGCAACAGCATGCAGAGCTGCTCTAAAGCGATGAGTTGCATATCGCGCTCGTCGCCTTGACCCATCTGGAGCCACTCCAGCAGGGTGTCTGGGTCCACGTCCGCCATGATGGCTCGTCTTCACACACAAGCATTTCAATAAGAATAAGGCTGAGGCTTTTAACTTCTACAAAGTCAGCTGATTTCTCACCTGGAGGGCCACTGGCTACGTGGTCTGGCTGGGGGCCAATCACTGCTCACGCTGGGCTTGCGGTTTGGGACTCATCCAAGCAACAAGGAAGGTGAGTCACTCTTGTAGGGGATTGCGGGACATGAAGAGCAAGCAGCTGTCAATGACACAATCCATTACATCATCATATTATTGATGTTTTTTTTTATCAGATGAGTCAACCCACACACAAAAAGGGACAATCCGAAAGCGCTGTTGTCGTTTACGTTTGCATGGGACGCATCTATTGATGCTCATGTAACGGTACACATACTGAAATTTTACCGTACCAAGCCTGTGTTTGCCCCTTGACTGATTTTTTAAAAATGTTTGTCACATTTTAAATCAATATTAGTCAATGACAATACAATTGAACACAAAATGCAGTTAAATTATTGTTTTTATTATTGAGACATATCCAAATCTACATGGCCCTGTCTGAAAAAGTGACTGCCCTGAGACTTGATGGTATCCAGAGTATGGCATTAAGACTTTGTTCAGGGGCTAAAATAACTACCCCAGTGTGTGCATTACAGGTTGAAGTTGGTGAGCTACCTCTTGATTTAAAAAGACTTCAGATTATACTATCATATTACATACATCTGAAGGAGCATGGGGAGGATCATACAAATAAAAGTGTTCTCGTCCCAACTTGGGAGCAGTTAAACAGTAAAAACAGATCATTTTGGTAGTAGTGCGCAGGGAAAAGTGGAGAAATTAGGAGTTGCCAATCTTGAGTGTAGTCCTTTTATTGTTTATCCTCCACACCCACCATGGTTGCTAACGGATCCAGAGATAAATAATGCCGTGTATGAAAAGCTTAAAATGTACAATGGAGATAAAGGACACTTGGCAATGATGCATGTAGATAGATATTATGGATATATTCAGATTTTTACTGATGGATGTAAGCAACCAGAAACTGAAAAGGTACCTGTGACATTTGTGGTGCCAGAATTGAATATCAAATTTGCAGCAAGAGTAACAGATAAGCATAGCTTGTGGCAATTATAATGGCACTGCAGTTTGTTCCACCAACTATCAACCATTAAGAGCAATAATATGTACAGACTCACTTTCAGCTTTGGAAAACATTAAATCAGATAACATGAGTGAAAGAAATGACCTTGTGTGTGAGACAACAGTTATGATTTTTAGAATTCAAAGTGTGGGGACTCTTACAGTGGGGCAAAAAAGTAATCAGCAACCAATTGTGCAAGTTCTCTTAAAAAGTTGAAAGGCCTGTAATTTGGCACCTGTTTGAACTCATCAGAATAAAAGACACCTGTCCACAACATCAAACAGTAGAACTCCAAACTCCACTATGGCCAAAATCAAAAAGCTGTCAAAGGACTCCAGAAACAAAATTGTAGACCAGCACTAAGCTGGGAAGTCTCAAGCTGCAATATATAAGCAGCTTGGTGTAAAGAAATCAACTGTGGGCGAGCAATTATCAGAAAATCGAAGACATACACTGGTGTGAAAAACTATTTCCCCCCCTTCCTGACTTTTTATTCTTTTGCGTGTTTTCACACTTAAATGTTTCTGCTCATAAAAAATAGTCAAAGATAACATAACTGAACAGAAAATGATGACTGCCAAGACTTTTGGGAAAATATCTTGTGGACTGACGAGACAAAAGTTGAACTTTTTAAGAAGGTGTGTGTCCCTTTACATCTGGCGTAAAAGTAACAGCATTTCATAAAAAGAACATTATACCAACAGTAAAATATGGTGGTGGTAGTGTGATGGTCTGGGGTTGTTTTGCTGCCTCAGGACCTGGAAGGCTTGCTGTAATAGATGGAAGCATGAATTCTACTGTCTACCAAAAAATCCTGAAGGAGAATGTCCGGCCATCTGTTCGTCAACTCAAGCTAAAGCGATCTTGGGTGCTGCAGCAGGACAATGACCCAAATCACACCAGCAAATCCACCTCTGAATGGCTGAAGAAAAACAAAATGAAGACTTTGAAGTGGCCTTGTCAAAGTCCTGACCTGAATCCCATTGAGATGCTGTGGCATGACCTTAAGGCGGTTCATGCTAGAAAACCCTCAAATAAAACTGAATTACACCAAATCTGCAAAGATGAGTGGGCCAAAATTCCATCCAGATGCTGTAAAAGACTTGTTGCAAGTAATTGCAAACGTTTGATTGCAGTTATTGCTGCTAAGGGTGGCCCAACCAGTTATTAGGTCCAGGGGCAATTACTTCTATACACAGGGCTATGTGGCTTTGGATTTTTTTTCTCCCTAAATAATAAAAACATTCATTTAAAAACTGCCTTTTGTGTTTACTTGTGTTATCTTTTACTAATATTAAAATGTGTTTGATGATCAGAAACATTTTGTGTGACAAACATGCAAAAGAATAAAAAGTCAGGAAGAGGGCAAATAGTTTTTCGCACCACTGTACAAGACCACTCATAATATCTCTCGATCTGGGGCTCCACGCAAGATATCAACCGGTGGGGTCAAAATGATCACAAGAACGGTGACTGACTTTCAAAAAGCCGGTAACAAAGGCTACCATCAGTAACACACTACGCCGCCAGGGACTCAGATCCTGCAGTACCAGACAAGTCCCCCTGATTAAGCCAGTACATGTCCGTGCCCGTCTGAAGTTTGCTAGAGAGCATTTGGATAATCCGCAAAAGGATTGGTAGAATGTCATATGGTCAGATAAAACCAAAATCGAATTTTTTGGTAAAAACTCACCTGGTCATGTTTGGAGAAGAATGCCGAGTTGCATCCAAAGTACAGCATACCTGCTGTAAAGCATGGGTGTGGAAACATCATGCTTTGGGGCTGTTTGTCTGCAAAGAGACCAGGACCACTGATCCGTGTAAAGGAAAGAATGAATGTGGCCATGTATTGTGAGAATGGGTAAAAATCTCCTTCCATCAGCAAGGACATTGAAGATGAAACGTGGCTGGGTCTTTCAGGATGACAATGATCCCCAAACACACGGCCCGGGTAACGAAGGAGTGGCTTCGTAAGAAGCATTTCAATGTACTGAAGTGGCCTAACCAGTCTCCAGATCTCGCCCCACAGAAAATCTTAGGAGGGAGTTGAAAATCTGTGTTGCCCAGCAACGGCCCCAAAAGATCACTGCTCAAGAGGAGACCTGCATGGAGGAATGGGCCAAACTACCAGTAACAATGTGTAAAAACCTTGTGGAGACTTACAGAAAACTTTTGACCTCTGTCATTGCCAACAAATACTATATAACAAAGTATTGAGATGAACTTATATTAACCAAATACTTATTTTCCACCATAATTTGCAAATAAAGTCTTTAAAAATATGACAGTGATTTTCTGGATTTTTTTTGTCATTTTGTCGTTCATAGTTGAAGTGTACCTATGATGAAAATTATACGTCTCTCTCATCTTTGGGAGCCCCAATTGGTGGCTGACTAAAATACGTTTTTGCCCCACTGTATTTTGAAGGCGGGAAGTGTGATGTGTTGAAAATATGTTTTGTTTTGACTATGGCTAAGTGAGACAGCCATCCGAGAGCCTCTTGAGGCCGTGGCTGTCCCTATTTCACACACACAACTTCCACGAAGTCAGTGTCCAACCTAAAACTCTCGGTTACATTAAGCACTAAAACAGTACTCATAAAGCCTGAGTGGCACACACACAACCTGCATTAGCATGCTTCAATAAAGCAAGCTTACCCAGCTAGCTTATACTGGCTATTGCTGTATGTGAGCTCACGCAGACGCTGTACAATCAAGAGTTTAACAGCTTTTTCACCAATTTAGCCAATGTTGCCGCCTCAACATGTTTAGTTCAGGAGGAGGCTTGTTCGTGTTTGTGAGGACATGCCGCTATGAATGAGCGTCCCGTCCCCGCTTGGGTAATATTTCCACACATAACGATAACTTCACTTATCCTCACGGATACAGCATTTTCACTGTCAATTCCGCATTTAACAGTAGATTCCGTTAACGCGGAAATTGTAGTGCCCTAGTCAAAACACACCAGCAAGTCCTTCATTGTAGCTGAATAACAACAATTCTGCAAAGATGAGTGGTCCAAAATTCCTCAGCACTGTAAGAGATTCATTGCAAGTTATTGGTTGATTGCAGTTGTTGCTGCCAAGAGTGGCCCTACCAATTATTTGGTTTAGGGTGAAATCACTTTTTCCACACAGGGCCATGAAGGTTTGGATTTTTTCTCTCTTAATAGAAAGTTTCATTTAAAAAATGCATTTTGTGTTGTCATTGACTAATATTTACATTTGTTTGATCTGAAACAAATGTGACAAACATGCAAAAATAAAAATAAAACAAATAAATAAGCAAAATGATGCGGGCAAACACTTTTTCACACCACTATGTATCTCCCAATCAACACAATAAAAAACTCGTCGTCTGAGACCATTGGACGTCAGTAACAAAAACTACTGAAGCAATCTTTTTTGTGTAGGATTTTATTCTTACTGCACTGTGTTTGAAACTGAAAATACTGTTCTAAATACAGACCTGATCAAAATCTTAACACCAGTCGAAAAATTGCTAGAATTTACCTTTTGCACATTTTGATCTTGATGAGGTTTTAAGTAGAGCTACAATATGCAAAAGCAAGAAGGGGAAGTAAGACAAAAAACATTTGGAACTTTAAAACAAAACTGCCTGTTTACACTTGCCAGGGAGCATCAAACATCAAAGGTGCAAACAAGTGTTATACTCTGATGAGAAAAATTTAACCTTTACGGTCCAGATTAATGTCCAACCTTACTAGCATGACAAGGAGATGTTTTCTACCCGGCACAGTGGAAGTGGGGGTCCATCATAATCTGGGGTACTTTTTCGTTCAGTGGAACACTGGAGCTTCAGATGGTGGAGGGTCATCAGACACTGGCTGGTAACATGCAGATGATGCAGCGGGCATCCCTCATGACTGAGGGCCCTCGTCTATGTGGTAAGAGCTTGGTTTTTCAACAGGACAACGCTGCAGTTCACAATGCTTGCTTCTTCAGGGAGAATAAAATAATTCTTTTGGACCATCCTGCATGTTCCCCTGATTTAAATCCCATAGAGAATATTTGAGGATGTATGGCAAGGGAAGTTTATAAAAATGGCCATCAGTTCCAGACTGTTGATGCCCTTCGTGAAGCCATTCTCACCACTTGGAGCAATGTTCCCACTAACTTCTTGGAAATATCAAGCATGCCTAAATGGATTTTTGAAGTGATTAACAAGAATGGTGGAGCTACTCATTACTGAGTCCTAATGAGAACATTTTTTGTTCTGGTTTGGAGAGTTTTTTGTAATTTTTTGAGCGATGGTCTTAAACTTTGGCTCAGCTGCCTATTTCAGTTTAATTGTTGTTTTCAATAAATTACTTTTTGTCAGACTCTCCGGTCTTGCTTTTTCATATTGTAGCTCTACCTAAAACTCCATTGAAATCCAAATGTGCAAAAGATACATTTTGGCAAGTTTTCAACTGGTCTGTATCTGTAACCTAGTTTAGTTTGGTACACATTCATTCATTTTCGCAAGAGACATATCAAAGAGACAGACAAATTATATTATAGTATATGGCATGCTTTAGCTTGATTTAAAATGTTAGTTCATTTGGAGCTGTTAAACATACAGTATGGTAAATACATATCATGTACTCTCATTTATCTTTGTTAACACAGTGAACATACTTCAGAAATCGCTGCAAATTGTTATTTAGCAAGATGAACTTAGAAATTAAAAATTGTAATCATTTGACAGTCCTTATGCCTTCATTAAAGACGCAATTGGCAAACTGTCTCTAAAGAGAAAACATGGCAGAGAGACCAACCACCTTCCTATTTTGACATTAGTTTTTTCTTGTTTCAATAGTAAATTCTCCCCTCAATACTGTAACCCACTCTCATGACAAAACAAAAAGATGGTGTCAGTGGGGTGTCTCCCTGCCACAAAATGTCTTTGGGAACAGTGGCCTTAAATTAAGGTAAAAATGACTTGATATGTTCATTTAACCCTTTCATTCCTCAATTATATGCATTTACAATTGTTTTAAGCATGTAAAACTACAATTGTGAAACAAAAATGTGTTTTGTGTTAACATTTCTTAGAGTCAACCTCTGATCACATCAGACAAGACTGATGAAAAAATCTATTGCGAATACAGATGGACTCAGTGTATTAATAACAAGAATACATACCATATTGTATACATGCAAACCAAGGCAAAACTGTGGCAAATTTTCAACCAATAAACATGGTAACTGGGGTGGACGCTTACTAAGGTTTCACTGTAATCATTCACACTGTTCAAAATCTTACTGCTGTAGTTAAATGCATTGTTTCAGTTTCCTATAAAGAAACATGTCTATTTTTCTATTGAAAAATATGAAAAGTTTTATGGTTTGTATTTTGTACCCTTACCGTTCCAAAAATAAACACAACTATCACCTTAACAACGAGTAGGGATGTATCAACATGAAAATTGAATAACAAGGTTATTGTGACCTACCCAGCCACCTGCCCAAAGTCAGCTGGGATAGGCTCCAGCATATGCGCAACCCTAATGAGGATAAGCGGTATAGAAAATGGATGGATGGGTTATTGTGACCAATATTATCACGATACCATTGCTGAATGTGCTTAATTTTATTTTTAATTTTTTAAATTAAACCTTTGCCATTTCTGTTTACGTACGCACACCCATAAAAATATCGAATCAATTTTGGTCCATAAACATTGGACTAACTTGTTTCAATACCACTGTGAATAAATACATGCCGCACAGCAGCATCGCAAAGACGCTGAAAGTCAAGGATGGATACTGTACTGTGTGTGTCTCATTGATTCATTATTATCTAACTTTTTACACTTTATTATGTTTACCCAGCATCTGGTAGGATCTTCCTTTGGAAGAGTGCTTGGGAAAAGTAAAGCCATCACCATAGAAGTGATGGGAGAAGTCACATCCATCAATATTGGCCGCACTTTTGGTCTTAGATGTTCAACAGTGACCTCTGTCATTAAGATCGTATCCTTGACCATGTGAAAGGATCTGTTCCTATGAAACTAAGCAACACAGTAGTCTTACTATTGAGATGGAAATGTTACTTGTGTTCTGCCTTATGTTGATTCAGGAAGCGAGCTTGTAGCCATTCCCTCAGCACCTTCTCAAAATACTCCAGCCTCTACTACACCTTTTCCCAACAAACCACAAGGATAAAGGTGTGCTTTGTTTTTATTATGATTTCAGTGACTTCTTGCACAGTGTTTTATTACTGTATTTAATGACCATCATGTGTTCTGTGTACAGTGTGTGTGACTGAGAAGTTAATTTAGGTAAAGATTCGGCTTCCGTCAGAAGTACATTTACATTAAAGCCTAGGAACGAAACTAATACGTAACCAAAAGACCACCTGTACATGGTTTCCCTCAGGAGGATCAGATGAGAAGTTGTCCATTTAAGTAAAGCGGCGTTTACGCTGGCGCAATATGTGGAATTTATTCATTTAATTATTATTAGCATTAAAGCATGAAGACTAGTTAGCGAATGATTTGCATTCTGTTTGCACAAAAATTACGCACTTAGCACTAGAGCTGCAACTATTAATCCTTCATTTGTTCATTCATTTTCTATACCGCTTATCCTCATTAGGGTAGCGGCTATGCTGGAGCCTATCCCAGCTGAGTTTGGGCGAGAGGCGGGGTACACCCTGGACCGGTCGCCAGTCAATCGCAGAGGAGACAACCATTCACACTCACATTCAAACCTATGGACAATTTAGAGTCGCCAATTAATCTAACATGCATGTTTTTAGAATGTGGAAGGAAATTTAAGTACCCGGAGATAACCCACAGACGCATGGGGAGAACATACCAACGGAGATTCAAACCCTGAACCTCCTGACTGTAAAGCCAACATGCTACCCATTCAGCTACTGTGCGGCCAACGATTAATCGATTATACAATTAATCGACAACTATTTTGGTAATCGATTAATAGTTTCATTTAAAAAATGTACTACAAATACCCTGATTTCACCCACTTTATTGCAACTATTTTTAAATTTTTTTAGTGATCCATGAAAGCAGACATGCTTTTTTTTTGTGTTTCTGGCAAAACAAGATACTTCACACACATCATCTTTGACTTTAGAAAAAAGCTATCAACATTTTTGCCTCTTTTTGATATCTTGCACAGCAAACCACTGCAAAGATGTGAGCTTAGAGCGTGTGTTAAAGCATTCCCATGCAAAGTAAATCCCATTCTTGTGCTTAGGAAAATGCCTATATTTCTGCACTCTCTCCATTATCTCTTACCATGCATACACACAAAACCTACTCGTAGAACAGTGAAATTGCAGTTGAGCGTTTGTGACGTTTGTCAACTGATGGTTTATACTTCGCTACTTCAATTTCAGTGACTGAGATCTTGCTCTTTGCTATGATTTTGAGGGAAAACATCCATTCATGAATTCTTAAAAGGGATAACTGCAAAGAAGGGAAAATGAAAAATGTCTTTAAAAATTCGATTTTATCGAAAAAATAATGGACCGATTCATCAATTCAGAAAATAATCGTTAGTTGCAGCTGTACTTGCCACGCAACGTGTGACGGCAAATAATGCGCATTGGCACAAATTGACCATGTTCTCACACGACTTATTTACACTTGTCAAGTAGCATTTACGTCTAGTGCACGACAACAGTACACACAATGAGCATTGTTCCCGCATGGGTTTGCATTGTCACCAACGCTTCTCGCATCCGTGAAGCAATACTTTATTATTTGGTTTGGATGTGTCCCAGGTGAGGCCACACAATAGCAAACATCACCCCTTGCGTCATTGATTTTTCTAATTGCGAGGGATGTAGAAGATACTGAAGCTCATGCAATTAAGGAAGGTAAGACTACATTTTCTTACAGCAGCAAATAAAGAAAGTGCAACAAACAGGAAGGAGGCAACAAACTATAAAAAGAGGCAGCTGACAGTGTGGGAGAGGGAGTTGCTCACTAGAAGACCTCACTTTGGGCATTATGATCAATTAACAGCAAATCACAAGGAAGATGCAAAAGGGTACAGAAATGATTACATTAATCCATTCAGGTGAAGGAGACACGCTAACGCACACTTTGATATGCACTGCCCAGATTGTTTGCACATAAGTTGTGGTGCGTTCACAAACAGTTCCTGGAAATTATGCATTCCACAAATTTTGAACATTTTAAAATTTTCTTTGTTTTAAAAATTGTCTTCACTGGTACGCAGCCCCGCACAGTCTAGAAATACCTGTTTACGACCAATTTACTCATGGGGACATAAAATTGCATACCGCTGTGGGAACAAAGTGCGCGTGTGTGTAAATGTAAATGCCCCTTAAGCCTCTGAATGAGCAACAGAGCAGATGGAGTGGGGATCTAACTGAGGACTTATGATTAAATGATTAAAGTTACTGAAGTGAAATGTTATTCAATAGCAGCTCAGTATTGTAAAAGTGGAAGACGAACCTCGCCACCTGATATCAAATGTGCCACTTCCAATCAGTCATTATAAAAATAGTTAAACTTTCAACCATTGTTTTGACGAAATCATTCATCAAGTACATTTTCATGTTGCCGTCTTCGACCTTTAACCTCTCAAAGTCAAAGTAAAACACCAGCTACTTCAACTAAATAAAGTGTGATCGAGTCAACTTAAGTGAGTACAGACACGCACGCACACAGTCGGCCCCAGAAGCTAAGCTAGTGTGTGTTAGCAGACTTTTGTCGTGTGTTGATTTGTCACGAACAAGCTTTAGCAGGTCAGCAGTAGCTTGTAGCCCAACAGTTAGCATTTCAGGCTGCAAGGCCGCTAGCGCCAACGTCAACATTAAAAAATAGCGACAATGGCCACTTAACTAAACCAGACCCACATTTAACACGTTAAACAGCGGACAAGGTGGATGTGATGTGTTTGTGTATTATTAAGTCTGTGTAGCGAATGTATTATTAGCTTCAGTTAGCTGCTGCTAGCACCACACTAGCTTACCTAACAGTAAGATGACTTAACAATTTAACAAACGACGACACATAAAATCCTTCATTCTGTGTAACAGTCTCGGTATTTTTTCACTGCTACGGCGACATAGACGACGTTGACGTCCACAAACCGAACTAAAGACACGCGGCCTTCTACTGGAGCCTCTGAGCTCGAGTTCCAGGAGAGCCGGGAGGCCGCGAGAACAGCACGGGACGACCTACAGGGGCAATCCCGGTTCCGATGAAGTACTCACCGTCTTTCTTTACAGACGACGCCGACACGGACAGCTGGAGTGTGTGCAACCTGTGATTTAGTTATTCACAAGCGACGTACTAAAACTACCACCGACGCCCGGGGGTGGCTTCCATTTCTTCCGAGCTGGTCCAAAGATGTGAGTGGAGATGTTACGTTCGCGAACGAGTAGGGTCTTTTGAACGGTTCTTCTAAGGCCGAGAACCGATTCGCAGTTGCAAGTCGTTCGTTTCGTTTCCTCATTCTTTTATGCAAATTGCCAATGATGCCTTCATGTGTCACCACCTGGGTCCCATGCTGCCTCCAGGTGAACTACTGATATCTCAGACTTGAGTCGTCCACAAAATGTTCCATCACACCCGCAACCCTCCCGTTTTCACCAGGAAACTCACACTCACTTTCTCAATGCCCTCCTGTTGATAGTTTCCTGTATTTTGACTTTCATGAAAAAATCCTCTCCTGTTCTGCTGGAAATTGAAGGCGGTTGGAGAGCTATTGGATATCCAAAATGTTGACAAGTATGCACTCCATTCACGTGAACGCAATATATTGTATACCACATTTAACTTAGGAGAGGGGATATTAGTATTAAAGAGGGTATATTCGAGGCATGTATAAATTTCAATAATTCCAATCCATATCTTATTTTATGTTACCAGCAATTTCTTTATTAAAAAAAAAAAAAATATATATATATATATATATAACAACGAGCCAGTCTTTTGAACGGCTCGTTGAGGGGAATGGCCCCTCAAGATCCAGCTCCCTAATGCCATCTCAGGAGGTGAGGGTGGGCAGCAGGCGGGAAAACTGCACACACAGGTCTGAGATGGAGTGGAGCCAACTGGCTGTGTAACGTTCGAGTACTGCATTACAGCTTGAAAATATCAAACACTGACAACCACAGACTGTCAAACAACTTGGCAATGGAACAGTTGAGTAATGTTAAGTTAGTTGTTTGCAAAATCATCCATGTGTTGAAAAACATTTTAATTCCCCATTGACATTTGTCAGACATGGCAAGAGCACATAATATGACTGGACGTAAGAAATGTGGATTGGACATGGACAGGTTTTTATTTCACGAGAAAATATAAACAATTTAGAACTATAGCTGAAACAATCATCTGTACCTATAGTGTAAAATGCAGACTACAGTATAATGACGATTTTGACAAGAAAGTAGGACTTTACAGACTGCACGCAAATGCAATTTCAGGATGTGACATCAAAGTAAGACTCAAGTGATAAGAAACCAAATAAAAAAGCCAAATAAAGACTTTATCCCTTTTTTGATGCTGTTGTTTCTTCAGTGTTTTATTGGAGTGATTAAAATGTCGAGTTTTACATTTCAGTTTAGGTGTAAAACATTACATTAGTGTAGTTACACATTAGTGTTGTTCATGACATAAAGTGCTGATGGTGAAATGTTCCTTTTAGACTTAAATTTTACAATCTGCTAGAAAAATATAAAAACTGTGTCTAGCACATGTGCGCTCTTGTGTCTTTATCAGTTCAAAATCCATATCTTGCCAAAAAGGCTAAAAACTGGTCATGCTATGCCCTTTACTGAATTGGGTGGAGACTTCGATGACATTTTGTTTGCTATCCATGCTTCGCATGACATCATCAAGTCAACTCCAGTAGTTTTCTAACGGTCCAACTGGACAAACTGTACCGTGTTTGCATTCTGACTCACAGTTGTACAAACATAAGCACAAACAATTTTCACCCTGGTGGTGATTGACTTTGTGTTGCTGTAGTGCAGTGCTTCTCAAATACTGGGGCAACCCCGCCCCACCCCAGGGGGATGCATGGAAGCATTTCTGTCCCTCAGTGGGGGCATGGCAGAAAAATAATTGACAACCACTGCTGTAGCACCACGTGGAATTGATCCCACGAGACAGGAAGTTGGAATACTTTTACTGTGAAAGCTCTGTGGGGGAGAAGGAGCAGAGGTGACATGGAGGATGTGTCAAGCATAGACTGGCGTATTAACAAGTGATCAAATAAAAACAAATGGTAGCTGTGACCTACAGATTTTCTGTAGACATCACAGTTTTTGGACATGGATTTCACAGTTGCGACATAACCGATACATTGAAGGCAATATGAATGTTTACCCTCCAATCAGCCTGCGTCTTATTACAGGGGTCATTGACCTTACAGGAAGTTGGTTTTGAGTGTGATGCTGGGAGAAGACTTTGCTGCCCTGCGCGAGGCAGAGTTAATGCTGCTTTCTTTAGCATACATAGCACTCTCCCGGGCTCCTTTGATGGCAGCTTCCAGGCGAGACTTGAGGTGAGGACAAGTTGTGATGACAGACCTGACAGAGGGAAAAAACCTCTGTAAACATCCTGGTCAAAAAATAACCCATGGAGTGACCGTCACCTTGACAACCTGCTGCGGCCTTAGCAGATGTAGTTAATCCAGTTTTACCTGAAGACGTCCAAGTGTTGGGGACCCAGGCGCATGAGGTCCTTGAGCGCTGCCTCATGGAGAGAGCGGGATGCCAAAGGAGCAGAAGACAGAGCGTTATCATCCAGAAGGAAGGAGATGAGCAGAGGAAACAAGATGGCCACCAGCGAGGAACCTGAAGGTCACACAGACACAGGTTAAGGCTGAAAAAGGAGGACAAACTCTTTGACCTCAATGCATCCACTTACGCTGGGACTCTGCAGCAGCCTGCACCAAAACCTCCATTGCTCTGACGCCCTCCAAAACCACTTGCAGCTCTTCTGGACACTGAGGACGACGACGCTCCACCTTCTGCAAGCAGCCACAGTCAAACTCGGAACACTACAGACAAGCGAGTCAAGTGAATCACCTGAAGGAATCGAATCAGTGGAGGTCCGAGGGCCCGGATGTATGGGACAGAAACCTCTTGTTGGGCCCCAAAAAGCAAAGCCAGCAACCGGAAACATTGAGTGGCCTCCTGAAGAACATGAAAATAAATACGTTCATTCATTCAACAGTTGTTTCTGCATCCCATCGTGCAGGTACTGGAGGATCCAGAGAAATTAGGGGCATGACAGTAGAGCTTTGTAGACCTAATGCTTGCTTTCAGAAGTGGCTTCAGCTGAGTTATTGTTAAACCAGTGCTGGTTACGCTTCCTTGACTGGTTGAGCGACTCTGAGGCTGTACTATGAATAGCCTGGCTCCACCGGTGATTGCTCTAAGACTGCAATTAAAAAGTGGTAAAATATGTATTGCTGTGTGTACATTTTAATGACTAAAAATGTATATGTGCTAGAATACTTTCATATTTTGTTCATTATCAGCTACTTATCACAGGCAACTGACACAAATCCCATCTCATTCATCCCCACATCACCACAACTGAGCACAGTTGGACACACAGTCGGACGCTGAGCGTCTGACTTTGACGGGGAGGCGTAAAATGGGTTGTTCCACTGCGCAAAACTGGACGGTCATTGGATAAATTTTGGGCTTTGTTCAGCCCATCAAACGCTCAGTATCTCTTGGACTACAGTATATGGGACAGTGGACTGACCCGGACACTCGGCTTCTGCATTATGACTGGATGATGGGTCTGAGGCTGAATCTCTTTTTGATTGACAGTGAAATGAGATAATCAGTAATCTTAAAAGTATAAACCTCCCTCCACTGTAGCATTTTCCAAGTTTGTCCATTCCATTGTTGTGAACTTATCCTCAGACTTTACCAAACCCCAGCCATTTTGTCTTTGTTAAAAACAGCTAGGAATGGAGAGAATTACATATAAATAAATAAACACATTTATGATTTATGATGAGCTTCCCTTCCTTGATTGATCAGCACCCACCACTGCCTGGCTCAGAGCCAGTCAGAGCCACCACTGCTAGTCAGTTGTCTGCATTAGGATCTTGTATTGAGCGAGGAGCCATCAAAAATTGTAGTTGGTGGTGCAGCTGTTCAGTGCTGCACAGTTAGGTGCAAGGAGGAAGCTTGAAAGGGATAGAACAGGGATGGAAGTCAAGTGTTTTGACATGCAACCACACTATAGCAGCCTGCACTAAACTCATCGCTATTACCCCATGGGCAAGGCCCACCAACGCATGCACGCACGCACACAGTCACTGACCTGTGGATCCTTGGCATCCATGCTGGTAGAGAAGTGTTGCAGCGTAAGTGTGTGCAGTGGCTGCACCACACAAACATTTGGACCAGAAGACATGAGGAAGACCGTCAGTGCTGTTAGCAGGATGATGGAATCCACACCACTGAGTCCTGAATGCATTGAACAAAAAGAACGCAAACGCCCGCACACACATTAAATAACCCTTTGAAGTGCAGGTAGGATTTGCTGGTATTTTGTATTTTTGTGTTGCATACAATTGAGAAATAATGTGACGGCACAATGTCAAAATCATGGCAAATGTTATTATACCACTTATAGATTCATATGCAGTGTCAGATGAACCGGACCATCTGTATGGAAATGTTTTACCATTTATCATGCTGCGCCTGCATTGACCACAGATATGAAGTTGTGTCTGTATGTGTGCATGCATGTACCAGTGTTCCACAAGTCCAGTAGTGTGCTGAGAGCAGAGCGCAGCATCATCTTCCATGCTCCCCCACTTTTCTCCTGGCGACTCATTGATGATGTCAACACTACTTTCAGTGCTTGCAGAACTGCCTGGATCACCCTCTCAGGGCCGTTCGCTGCCTCTTCCCTTGAGCCCACCTCCAGGGTCTCTGGTACAGGACACATGTGTGGTTCTCTACTGTGGACTGCAGCAGGTGACAGTGACAGGCTAGGTTAGGTAAAGCAGATACTTCATAGGTCTGTGCACATGCGTTACCAGTGTGTGTGCTGGGTTGGAGCACTAACTCTCGGAGCACTCCAAGGAGCAGGTAGAGGATTGTAGGCAGGATGGACACACTTCCTGCAGGACAACCATCAAATCATCAGCGTTTCCTTTGTTGCTCATGATGATGACGACATCATCAGCATGTTTGTCACCTTCTGGTGAGCAGACGGACGGCAGCTGAGACAGGACACACAAAGCAGAGGCCACTAGGTGACAATCGCTGTTGTTCAGACTCCACAAGGTCCCCCCTGGACCTGGACACATATATACACAAATCCTGTCAGTCACACACCCACAAATCAAAGTTAACATTTGAGGTACCGCTCTCCTCACCAGTTGCTGGGGTTCCAGACAGTTTGGGACTGAGATTGGGAAGTTTGCGGACCAGCACACAAAGGCAGATCTCCAGCGCTCCAAAAACCAGCGAGCGTCCGGGTATCAAACCCCCAGTGTCCCACCCCTCCCCAAACTCTGGCATGGTCTCCTTCTCTGATGCGCCGTCATCAACTGAAGAGCAAGAATGTTTTATTGAGATTTCCTATGAGGACACAGTGATCAGAACCTCCTTAAAAGAGGAAGCATGTGCATGTGTGCTCACCTTCTGCACTGTGTCGTTTTTCTCTGATGTGCTCTTGGGTAGACGTCACTATCTGACTTAGCAAGTCCAACATAGACACCTGGATGGACGCCGCCTCTCTGGTGACCATCAGTCTATGGAGCACACTGAGCAGTTCCACACTCAGCACCTATACACACCAATGTACACGCACAGGACTTGTCTGATTCTAGATCACAAAAAGTAGATTGTTCAGATCTTTTAAAACCTGGTTCTGATTTGTGTCTTACTTGGTCACTTGCTATCTTGGCTCGTGTCCAGGGGACCTCCAGCAACGCCTGCAACGCTTGTAGACAGGAAGTGATGTTCTCCATCTGCTCCTCAGAGTGAGGAGAACACAGGAAGTGCACACTGAGGCCTGACACACACAAGCAGGATGAGAGGAGACAACAAGGCCATCAAAGTCACCATGTCTGTTACCAAGGATGAGGTGAAGTCGCTCCAAATTGATGTCTTCTGGACTCTTGGCTCTGCCCACAGAGCCACTGTGGCCCATGGAGGTAGGCGTGACCGGTCTGGACAGGTTGGCAGGGGCATCGTCAGACGTCACAAAACCTGAAACAAACAACACACACATTTAACACTTGTCCATTTTAAACGAGAGAAGGAGGAGCTGACCCGTGCTGTGGAGCCAGAGTGAGGTAGCGTGCAAGATGGGAGCCCAAGAAGATGAAAAGTGAGTTATGGTCTGTTTGGCTGTCTCTGCAGTGTAGAAGAAACCTCCTGGAGATGACACACAGAGTTATGTCATGTCTATGGACACAATAATACGTCATATCAACAGCGTAGTGCAGAAGTTCATGTAAGCGACTAGCGGGGATCCTGAAAGGTCACTGAAAAACTCAAACCTGTGTCAGGTACTTGCAAAGCATGTTCCTGCGGCAGCAGTAACATGCTGCAGTCTTGCAGCGCCGCCAACCACAGGCGGCTCAACTTGGACAGATCGGCGTGGACCAGCGCCAGAAGGCTCGTCCTTCCAGACTCTGACTCAGAGCTGTCACCGACCAGTCCACTGGTCCTATCAGGGTCTGTCTCCCGTAAACTCCTCTGGACGGCCACAATGTAAACCTGTGAGGAACACAGGTCAGACTATGTATGTAAAAAGACAAATTGTCCTGTTAAGACAAAGCTAATGACTTTGGATCACCTCTGCCCAGGCCTTAAGAACAGCCAGCGTTTCCATGGTAATGGCAGCCTCATTATAAAGTTGACTGCACATATCCCTGCCTGTCTGGACCTTGGCCAAGGAACTGGCCAAGAGCTCATGGACACGCCTGAGATCACGGTGGTCACTGACCACCCCACTCCCTATCCAGGCGCTGCAGACCTGCAGAAGGTCAAAGGTCTCAGCCTTTCAAAGGAAAACCTCCTGATGTGATTAAATGATTTGTGATGATTGGTCACCTGACAGGCCTTTGCAGTGACATCAGGAGGTGCGTCAGCACTAAAAGCTGGTCTGAGAGCAGCGCCAACCTACACGCACACACATGAATAAGTTCCACTTTGTATGCATTTTATTGGATGCATGTGGTCCTCAGTGTTGCTTACATTGGCCTGGTACTGCTCCAGGATCGCATGACCTGGAAACTCAGGCTCAGTGATGTCTGAGAATTGTCTAATGATGACCAGCAGTGTGTGCAGACCTGCCAGTCGCAGCTGGTCGCTGTGATCCGTCGCCGCCATAAATGCCATGCGGACCAGATCGCCAATGTGAAGAACCAGAAAGTCTGAGGGGACAAAGGAGGTCACAGAGGCTAGTAAGAGTCCACAAACAACAACATGACAATATAACTGTGGCAGTCCCACCGGTGGTGGTGCTCAAGGATCTGTCTTGAGCCAAGGCCGAGTCAAAGTGAGCGGGGTCGTCTTTCTGGCACTGGGCAATGATGCGACACACACACTCCATAGCAAAGCAACGCGTGGACCACCGTAGCGCTTTAAAAGGGCCAGCAAACTCGGACCGGGCTCGGAAGACAGACGAGTCGTCGTCCTGGACGGGGTCGGCCTCTTCATCTTCTTGACCCACCTCCAAGGGAGCACCCCGATCTGCGAGAGAAAAATGGTCAACGAGTCCATTAATGAGGAAAATCTTTGAAACATCACATGTCAAGTCTAATAATTCTTAAAGATTTTTGTCCATCATATTGTGACCCACCAGTGGATGCTGACAGGACATCCTTGCAGAGTTTGAGCCAGTATCCGAGCATACCACTAGTGGCACTGGATGCAATCATGTGTACCAAAGTCTCTTGAATATCCCTCTGAAGTCCTGGGTCAGACTCCTGGTCCAGCAGAAAGAAGAGTGCTCCCTCCAAGCCCACTTCTTTGATGCTGATATCTGCGGAAACACAGTGTCATTCCCACATTTTAGACCATGAATTACATCACACTCCATCACTGCTGATGAAAAGGTATTGTGTGTGTGTCTCACCCAATTGCATATGGTCTCGTCTCTGCAGTTTGAAATGCGTCACAGCGAGCTCACACACCTCTTGCACCTCACGCTGTACCAGCTGCCTCAGACATGCCACAACAGCCCGCCGTAGACAGAGATGGGAGCTGCACAGGTTTGCCTGACATGCACACATATAGTTCAAAGTGTGTTAGTTGTCATATGATGATCAGAGAATCATGCATTCCTCTACACAAAGTGTGGGTGAGCTTTGACATGAAAATAATTTTTGCTGTTAACGAGCAAGTCAATTAGTGCATGTCACAGTGGTTAACAGGCTTGTTCCTCTTCTCCCTCCTTTAAACTTCCACAGGTTAGTGATATAAAAATGGCAACAAGCATTTCAATGAACAATACAGCAAATCAAAGTCTGAGGTTTGGATGCTTTTGTGTGAAGAAAACACATACAGCAGTTATCAGTGTATTTGATTGTGTTAATGACAAAAACACACAAAGCACACTAAAAAAAATCCAAAGCAACACAAAGTCAAATGTGAATGAGAAACTTTAAAACTAAAGCTTTCTCCCACAAAGTCTGATGGAGGACCTACCAACATGGAATGTTCCAGTAAGAGCTCCTGTAAGACATGACACAGGGTTTAACACATGCCAAGCCACTTGAAACAAGAGAGTACCGCCTGGATAACCATATGCTATCAGCCATGTCTCCATTTTGCATCTGGTTGATTTTGCCAGAAGTACCACGATGTGTGCTTGTGTGTGTGTGTGCGTGTGTGTGTGTGTGTGTGTGTGCGTGCGTGCTCACACAGAGTCCAGGGACGAGGTTGACCAGGTGAACATGTTGTGGACAGAACATGTGAAGCTGCTGCAGGCAGGAAATGGCGGAGGCCTGTACCAGGCAGTGGGACATGGCCTGCATGGCGCCACAGGCCACCATACAACTGGTGCGTAAGGCAGTCGCAGCAGGCCCCATCCCTGACAAATACCATACACGTCATGTTCCTCCATGTGGCATCAGTACGCCAAAAGAGGTGTGTACTACCTTGCAGGTCAGGGCCAAGACATGTAATGAGGGCGTGCAGGCAGCGGCCAAGGCTGTGGTGAACCTCTGGGTGGGTGGGAGGAGCCAGAAGCAACAGTCGCAGCACCAGCGCGAAGGACGGACTGGCGTGAGCGTGATACAGACCACAGGATAGGTCCACCACCAGGGCAAGACTATGAAGCGACCATGCCTGAAACAAACACACATCTTTCATTTAGTTTCCAAGTTGACACAAAAAACACACAGTGTGTACCTGAACCTCCGGCGATGTGCCATCCTGACTCAGAGTGAAGAGCACTCCGAGACAGGTGGAGAGATGTTGAGGTAAGCTGATGCCTCCAACATAGCGGTGCAGCGCCCCCAGAGCCAGAGCACAGCCACTGCGAGAAGAAGCATCCCGAGCAGTTTTTAGCCTGGACACACAGCATAGACCATGCTCGGATACAATTATACATTTACATTGTTATTATACATATACACATATAAATACACACACACACACACACACACACACACACACACACATCCATCTATTTTGTATGCTGTTTGTCCTCACTAGGGTTTTGGGGGTATGCTATCCCAGCTGACTTGGGGCGGTGTACACCCTGTACTGGTCGCCAGTAAATCGCAGGGCAGACAAACAACCATTCACACTCACGCACATACTTAGACAATTTAGAGTTGCCAATTAATCCCAACTTGCATGTTTTTGGAACGTGGGAAGAAACCAAAGTACCGGGAGAAAATTCACCCATGCGTGGAGAGAACATGAGAACAGAGATTTGAACCCAGATCTCCTGACTGTGCGGCGAACATCCTAACCACTAAACATATACACACACACACTGTATAATTATATATCAACATACACCACAAGTACAACACACTTACGGTATCAGTCAGAGGTTGTGAGCTTGTGATCCATGACACATATTGCTACTCTTAGCAGTAGCAAACTGATAAAGTTAGTAATTCATTCATAGGTCTACATTAAATGCTGTTCCATAAACTAATGTGGAGAGCATGTCAATTAAGACCCTGTCCACACGTAAAATGAAGCTATTTTTCCACGATCACCCACAGATATATGGCACTAAAAACGATGGTTTTCAAAACCTCCGGCCTGGCACCATGTTTTGTGTTTTGCGGAAGTGAGAGGATGAATGAGGATGATTCTGATTGGAAAGAAATTTAGTAACTAATGTCGCTTGAAGGTTTGGCATGTTAATGATTGTGGTTCCCAATGCATTTATGCAGTCAAGGGGGGGAGTTTTTTTTTTTTTTTTTAAATACAAGGTTGTGTGGATACCATTTTTTCCCATAAACGAAGAGGGAGAAATATGAGGTTTTACAAGTAACCACCATATGTAGGAAGTGGCTAATTGACTGCGGCTACGCTAATTAGCATAAGGACGTAGGACAGAGATTCTCAACTACTCCTGTGTTTCACAACCCGGACTTCCTTTATATGGGCAATGTTGATCAATGGCTCGCAGGAAATGTTTGTTTGGATATGCGGGAAAGCTAATTTTGTTTAGCTTTCCTAAACAGGCAAGCATCAGGCAGAAATGTTTGGAGAAGAATATGCTCATCTGTCACCGGCACTTTACACGGGAGTGTTTTGTAAACATGGGCCAATATGATACTGGACCGCCAAACTGTTGCTGAAGTCCGACGCCCTTGAAACGTTACTTGGTTGTTTTAAAGAGTCAGAAAAGCAGCAATTTACGAGCTCACCCATGTCTGGAGCTGCTAACAGCTGTTCATTTAAAAAATATAAATCGCCGTTTAATATCAACTCCTGCACCGCCAGAATTAGGAAGTGGGGTTCGGCAGCTGGGCCGGACGGTGGCTGAGTGGTTAGCACATTGGCCACACAGTCAGGAGATCTGGAAGACCCGGGTTCAAATCTCCGTTGGGCATCTCTGTGTGGAGTTTGCATGTTCTCCCCGTGCGTGCATGGGTTTTCTCCGGGTACTCCGGTTTCCTCCCACATTCCAAAAACATGCAAGTTAGGTTAATTGGCGATTCTAAATTGTCCATCAGTATGAATGTGAGTGTGACTGGTTGTTTGTCTATATGTGCCCTGCGATTGACTGGCGACCAGTCCAGGGTGTACCCCGCCTCTCGCCCAAAGCCAGCTGGGATAGGCTCCAGCATCCCCGTGACCCTAATGAGGATAAGCGGTTCGCCAGCTGAAGTCCTTGGGAGCACTTGGTAGTGTGACCAATCGCAGCGGAGGCCAGGGGTGGAAAAAATCCATCCACAAATTCCACCAATTGGATTTAGATTAGGGGAATACGCTGGATGTTCCAAAAGAGTTGGCTTACTGCAGCGTTGTCCGGTTGAAAAAGCCAGTCATTACCACACTGACGAGGGCCTTCAACAACTCCACATAGCCACCTGACATTTGACGCCCCTGCACAACCCGAAGCTTCATATGGCCATATTCTTATGGTGGTGCCATACTCTCATGCTTTGACTGTGACATTACTATTTTAAAAAAAAAATTTGTGGCACAAGCACAGCAAAAACTGGGCAAGCCTACAAAAACCCATGCAAAACTAATTTACCGTCAAATTTTCCGTTATTTTTCGGGTTCACTCTATCACCGTTTTTCAAAAATATATGAACTCCTTCAATACCAAAGACGCAATTATACCTCTTTATAAACCCAAACTTTTTGTCTTTTATGTTTTTGCGAGGGGATGCTGCAACTGCACATCAAAACGCCATCAAAACGGCCACAAAGTGGCAGCTGAATGTAAAAACACACTCGACAGCAAGGAGGAAGTAGAAGAGCAGTTTCAAATGTGAAAATAGTAATTAGTTCTTGGTGTTATATCTGTAAAGAAATTGTTATTTCGATGTAAAACAACCCTTTTTTGTTTATGTTGTGGTATATTCGGGCTTATGCTTGAAACGTATTGTAACGTACACAAAGTTCTACATTTTTAGTTGGGAACTTCTATTTTTGTGGGAAACTAATATTTCTCTGAAATTTTCCCTACCTATTTTCTACTTTGATTAATAAAAAAATGAAAAAAAAAAAAAAAGTAACCTGCTACGTGTGGACAAGGCCTAAGGCCATCCCACCTGTCCAAGCAGAGCAGTGACACAGAGACGGTGAATCCACCATCTCCTACGACCTGCACGAGACGAGCAAGGCCCTCAGCTGCCACACAGCGTAGAAGAGAGCTACAGCTTTCCAGCGCCTCCATCAGGAGAGACACTACTGGGAGACGAGCCTCCTCTGAGCCTAGAAGGCCATGGGTGGGTCCCGGGTGCTAATTAAAGAGAACAAGGAGTTAACATTGAGTGTTTAGTCAATAAAACAGTGAAAATGCCTAATTTAAAGACCGCATAGTAGTGTAGTACCTTGAGTAGACTACAGATGGCAGCACACAAACGTGTCTGGACAGTCTTCTGGCGTTGACCCTTTAACTGTTTCAGGGTCTCTGAAAACTGTTCCAGAATCTTCACTCTGGAACACACAAATTAGAGATAAAGCGGCACCTTCAGGACAATCCCAAACAATATGCATCCAACATGGAGTGTGTAGGGACATAAAAATGCAGCAATTGTTACTGTAGGCTAGGTATACTGCACCTCTGAGCCGAAATAATGTGTGGGAAGAGGAGCCCAAAGAGGTGTGTGGTGGCACCAGTCAGGGTGATGGCAGGAAGAAGAGGAGAGGGGGCTTCATCACCTCTCTCACAGACAGCAAAGGGGTCATTTTCCAGCGAGCCTCCTGTGACATACACCTGCAACACGTCATGACATCATAAAGGTGGCAGAAAGACTCAGTTCAGGAGAAAACCTTAGTTTGGGTTGGGTGGTTCATCTCCAGTCAAGTGTGCCATGTGAACATTGCTCAGAAAAATCACCTGATCCTCAATGTATCTGTGCTTGGTTTCACGAAGGGCGGGGCTGAGCAACATCATGTCGTCACGGTGACAAAGAGAGTGCAAGAAGGTGAGCTCTGCGCATGGCTGGCCGAGGTTTTCCTGCGTCAGCAGGTCAGACACCAGCTGGTTCATCACCAAACCAAAACTCTCTGACAAGCACATTAGACTCTGTCATCATGAATGCAAAGTGTAACGATGTGTCAATCAGAGCAGTGTTGATTTTGACAGCACTTTGTAATTTTGTTTTTGTCATAATTTTTGGACTCAAATGTATTTTAGTTTTAGTCATATAAAATTTCATTGTAGTCTTTTAGTTGTAGTAGTTTGGTATTAGTCAACTAAAATGACATGCATTGTTAAAGTTTCCTTAAAAGCTCCTTTCTTTTGGCTATTTGCAAAGCATCTCAATTATACAATTCATAACAAAACCTAAACAAGCTAGACCAATAACTTCATATTAACCTTCATGGTATGTCATTATATATTAGAAATTAAAATAGATTAAAATATTGAGGCAACTCTGCTCTTCCTCAACAGTAAAAACAGCAGTAAACATAACATGAAAATAATAACAGATTATTGTGCAAATCGTCACTTCTCTTGACTTGTCAGGATGACTCGCCTGCAAGGGTCGCTTCAAGTTACTGTAGTTGTGTTTTTAGCTGTGATAATCGCTCCACACGTTGACACAGCCCTCCATCGCGTCAAACGTGTGTCCATATGTCAACTCTTCTTTTACTCACATATACAGTAGTGTTCAAAATAATAGCAGTGCAATGCGACTAACCACATGAATCCCTATTATTACTATATTTTTATTTCTACATGGCAAACAAGTTACCAGTAGGTGAAGTATATTCTCAGACAACAAACAAACCAACACAGCATTCATGGTATGCACAGTTTTAAGGCTGTGCGATTGGGCAATTAGTTGAAAGGGGGGAGAAAAAAAAGAAAAAGAGAAAAAAATAGTGTCTACCGTTGACTTGACTAACACAAAACTACTTTGTACAAACTTTTTGTTTGTAGCATTTGGCAATCCTGTGAGTCACTACAATAATATTTAGTTTATAACTGCTTCACATCTGTGTGGCATGGAGTCAACCAACTTGTGGAATCTTTCAGCTGTTATTCCAATCCAAGATTCTTTAACAACATTCCACAATTCATGAACATTTATTGGTTTTGCTTCAGAAACAGTATTTTTGACGTCACCCCACAAGTTCTTCATTGGATTAAAGGCTGGGTATTCGACTGGTCACTCCATAACATAACAACATAACAAGAATGTTGAAACACCCGTTTCAAGGGTATGACCTCTTCAGCATAAGGCAACATGACATCTTCAGGTATTTTTAACAAATCCAAACTGATCCATGATCCCTGCTATGGGATAAATAGGCCCAACACCACAGTAGGAGAAACATGCCCATATCATGATCCTTGCACCACCATGCTTCACTGTCTTGACTGTGTACTGTGGCTTGAATTCAGTTTGGGGGTCGTCTCAAACTGTCTGGGGTCCTTGAACCTAAAAATGACTAATTTACTCACACCAGTCCACAAAATGTTCTTCCATTTCTCTTTAGGCCAGTTGATGTGTTATTTGGCAAATTGTAACCTCTTCTACACATGCCTTTTTTATGCCTTTGCGGGGGATTCTGGCAAATAGATTATCTTCACTTATACGACTTCTGTCACAGTATTTTGAGGTAACTCCAGGCTGTTGTTGATCATCCTGGAGCTGATCCTTGGCTGAGCCTTTGCATTCAGGCAATTCTTTCATCTGTTTTGATAGTTGTCTGAACATCCAAACATTTTTTGTACCTCTTCAAGTTTTCTCCTATCCAATCAACTTTTTAATCAAAGTATGCTGTTCTTCTGAACAATGTTTTGAATGACCCATTTTCCTCACACTTTCGTCAGAGAAATGCATGTTCAACAAGTGATGGTTTCATCCTTAAATAGGTGTCACCTGATTCACAACTTTTTTCATCAAATTAATAAACATTGAGTCCATGGCTCTCGCCCAGGAAAGGGTGGAGTGCCATCTCCGGATCGGGGATGAGGTCCTGCCCCAAGTGGAGGAGTTTAAGTACCTCGGGGTCTTGTTCACGAGCAATGGAATGATGGAACGCGAGTTGGACAGCGTCTGCAGTGAGGCAGACTCTGCACTGTCTGTCGTGGTGAAAAGAGAGCTGAGCCAAAAGGCAAAACTCCCGATTTACCCTCACCTATGGTCATGAGCTTTGGGTAGTAACCGAAAGGACAAGATCGCGGGTACAAGCGGCCGAAATGAGTTTTCTCTGCAGGGTGGCTGGGCTCTCCCTTAGAGATAGGGTGAGAAGCACTGTCATCCGGGAGAGACTCGGAGTAGAACCGCTGCTCCTCCGCATTGAGAGGAGCCAGATGAGCTGGCTCGGGCATCTGGTTAGAATGCCTCCCGAACGCCTCCCTGGGGAGGTGTTCAGGGCACGTCCAACCGGTAGAAGGCTTCGGGGAAGACCCAGGACACGTTGGAGAGACTATGTCTCTCAGCTGACCTGGAAACGCCTCGGCATCCGCTGGGAAGGGCTGGACGGAGTGGCCGGGGAGAGGGAAGTTTTGGCTTCCCTGCTTAGGTTGCTGCCCCTGCAAACCGACCTCGGATAAGCGGAAGAAAATGGGATGGATGGATGGATGAATGCCACAACGCTATTTTTTAACACCCCCCTTTCAACTAATTGCCCAATTGCACAGAATTAAGAGTATGCATATCATGAATGCTGGGTCTGGTTTGTTTTCTGAGAATCTACTGCACTAACTAGTAACTTGTTTGGCATGTAGCAATAAAAATATACTAATAACAGTACTTAAATCTGGTTAGTCACATAGCACTGCTGTTATTTTGAACACTGCTGTACATAATGAATATGTAATTGCAGCATACTGTATTGTTCTGGAATTGGAAAATACAACTACCCAACATCTCAAAATAGTAGTTTTGATTGTCTATCTTCCTTAAATCTCCACACAGCTAAAATAGCTGTGATTGGATATATTCCTAACTTGTCCCTGCCATCTACAAAACCAAATTAAACCATGGGATTCCATTCCTGTCAACATTGTTAGTTTTTATTTGTTGGTAAAAATTTCAATTAATTTTGACAGTTATTATCAACATGCATTTGTCATGTTTTTTCGTGGACAAAAGGCAAACTGTGATGCACTTACTTTAAACAGGATGTGAATGGTGGTCATGATCATATTTCTTAAAAACTCTATCTGGGCACCCTTGGTTAATGACAACTAATTGTCATTGACAGTGATTGTGCAAGAAAAGGGATGGCTGAGGTGGTTGGTGACTGTGCCGATGGCAGGGGTACCTTGGTAAGTGTGCGGTGGCAGCATGGCGAGCAGCTCATACACTCGCAGTCGGTAAACAATTGTGCAGACCCCAACACAAGTGCCGTACGATCCAATAAGAGCGGGAAGTCTGTATACACCATAAAAGTCCGTCAATGCCCTGAACAGCTCCATAAGTGACTTTGTCAAGAATCTGACCAGGACTCAGCAGGAGCAAATGAAACTAGTGACAGATGGATTAGAACCAGGAGGAATTTTAAACAGATGTAAAGAGTAACTGACTTTGGGAGAAGGCCAACAGCACATGTGATTGGCGTGAGCAGACGACTGATGACATAATCAGTGCTGAGCTCCTTGCAGTGCAGCAGCAGCATCTTCATTGCTGTTCGGACACACAAGCACAGACTCACACACTGAAGTAACATCCACAACAACTTTGCAGTGCGTGTTTTGTGTGTGGGCACTGACCACAGAGCGCTCCGGCTCGACCCTCCAGTGTAACCTTCCATGTAAAGTAGTCCCCTCGCTTCAGTTCCATCTCCTGCTCTCTGAGGGACGCGGGAAACACACAGCGCCAAAGGAGGAGGAGGCGTGGGAGGTGCTGTTCCACAACGGCTGCACCTGGATGTAAACACACAATTACCAAAATTAAAAATACACACTTACTGTAACAAATAAGGGTCCTGCCTGTATTGGTACCCAAAGTGAAGAGAGAGGATATGAGCAACCAGCCAGCTTGCGTCCTTTGCAGAGCGATACGACTGTTCTGAGAGGCTGAACGCAGCAAGTCTTCAGCTAAGTCCAGAACCACCTACACACGCACACAAGCATGATCATGGATCATGGTGGACCTCAAAAGGTGTGTGCCACTTACCTTGGCCTTGGTGTGCGGTATTCCCAGGGGGCAGTGCTGCACTGCAGCCACCAGGGCGGCGATTGCTGCACTGTAGCCAGCCACAGCCTCAGGTGAAGACTTCAAGGCTGCCAGGCGGTCTGTGCAGCGATTCAGCAGCAAGGTGCACTGGGATGGCATGGCCATGGCAACACAACGCAAGCACCAGGCAGCAGCAAGTTGGACCGAAGAAATTGGGTGAAGGAGAACGGGGACCACTGAGTCCAGGAAGGCTACACACACAGACACACGCACATACATTACTGGTGTGTGTGTGTGTTTGTGTGAGTGCGCGGGTGTGCGTGTGCGTAGCCTTCCTGGACAAATATACATTGCCGATGTGTGTGCGTGCGTGTATGTGTGTAAATGAGCCTGACCTGTGCTGCTGTCACTCAAGAGGGGGGCGATGGTGGAGCACAATCCTTGGATTAGAGCTCCCAGTTCCAGAAGACAGCACACCAACACGTGTTGACCGGAAGTGATGTCAGAACAAACTTTGCTATCCAGCTTCCCATCAGTCCATGCTGCTTCTTCACTCACACATACAAATAAAAAAACACACACACTTTTTTTTAAAGCATTTTGCCTGTAACAAGAAGGAATGTACATGAATAGGTCTTTTGTATAAAGTAATCATCAAACCACTACCTGCGTTTCTTCCTCCTTCTATCATCTTGTCTTAAGCCATGTCCACATGAATACATACAATAAAAAGCCATATTTTTCTATGCATTTTGGCCTCTCGTCCACATGCAAACATAGGCTTTGGTCTTTGAAAACTTGAGCTTTTGAGCTTCAGCGTTTGTATGTGGCAGGTAAAATTGAGGTTTTCAGTTTGTGTCATGAGAAATGTGTGACATTCTCTCATCTTTTTCAACCTTAACTACAGAGCATGAGGTTATTGACTTAGGTTTTATTTCATGCAGCAGTAGCCACATTCATGAGCCCTATAACCCACAAGGGGAATTAAAAAAACATTCATGATGTTTCCTGGGCTCCATGTAAGTGAGCAACAATTTTATAGATACTGTACACATCATTGTACATGTAATATATACTTTATGTGGTTTATTTGTCAGGCTTGTAGTGGGCCAAAATGCGCATCACAGCTGGTGAATGTGTTTTTATGTGGAAAGCCTCCACTTGTGTAAAAAGGCATTTTTAACACCTAAGTGCAGGAATGTGCATTTTCTAAAAATGTGGAAATGGCCTTACTGCAATGACAAGAATAAAGATAACGCGTGTGTACTGCGGTCACCGAAAGCTCACCAATAGCTTCTTTGTGTGCTGCAACAGTCAAGCACAGGTGTCTGGCGACGATGCTCTGAGCCTTCTCGCTAAGGAGAGAACCCACGGTGCTCCTCAGAATAAAGGAGACGCAGCAGCGCATTATAATGGCGTCGCCTGGGGCTGGTGTGGCCTTGACGTTGGACACCAGAGTCATGAGCAGTGATAGGAAGGATGAAAAGTTGGCCTCCAGCCAGCGCCCGCCCAGCGTGGATACAAAGACCACACATGCCTGAGGATGAAAAGAACGATAAGAAAGAAGAAGCGCAAATTCCGTCAGCTCAGACGTTGCCACAGTGACGCACCTGAGTAACACCAATGCGGACTTCCTTGCTCACAGAGCTGGTCCCCTTTAACATGTCGCCGCTGACCCGCAGGAAGCTGGCCCCACCCTTAACAAACCCCCCTGACAACAGATCCATCACCGCCTCCAGTGCACTGCGGCCCCGTCCACTCTGTCTGGAGGCAGCTGAATATAAAAAGAAGGCGCAAAATCCAACAAGTTCGCTCTGTAGAACCTTTACAGACTTAAAGTAGGGCTACGTTCACACTGCAGGGTAGGATTCCCAATTCAGTTTTTTTTTTTTATTCGATTTTTTATGTGGTCATTCACATTACCAAACAAATGCGACTTGTAATGCAAAAGCAACAAGCCTGGAAAGTGACGTGCATGAGCAGAAGCACGACATCTTTTGCATTTCCGTGTTTTTACTGAAGTAAAGACTGCTGCAGTGTGTGCTCCAGTGATGTGCAATACCATTGATTTCATTTCTGATTTGATACTGGTAAAATTAAGGCTGGTATCTGCAATACCAATTCAATACTATGTGCAAATTCACCTAATGTATCTGGTAAATTTTAAAATGTACTGTACAATATTCCAAATGATAGCACAAACAATACAAAACATCATAGGAATTTATTGATTTATTTTAAACTGTGAAGTATAGGGAGGAAGTGGGGGGATTTACAATTTAGCCAAGCTAATATACAACATCAGAAAAATCAAAGGACAAAATCATATGCCTGAAGTATCAAAAGTATCATAATTTCGAATTCAGAACTGACTTTAGAGCATGAAAAGCAGGTATTGGAGATATCGACATTTCAGTATCAATCTGCACACTATTAGCATGCTCTCCTTAATGTGTTTGTGGCAATTTCAAGGATTTTGTGCAACGATAGTCAATAATATCTCAACCAAATGATGCCGTGTAGGAGATGAAGAAGAAAGATGGCAAGAATTTTGGTATGGAAGTTTGTTGAAAACTTGTTGCGTGTGGGTGAAGTAGTGAGACATTGCAGAGAGCTGCTTCACTAACACCTTATGAAAATAATTTTCAGATGAGAAGAACTTCTGCCTATCATTTTGCCTGAGTACATTTATCCAAGTCTTGCACGATAAACTATAAGTCTATCCATGACTGCCTACCTTTAAAGTCTCACGGCAATACACGCCTTTCCATGACGTATATATCGGATATATGCGATCTGAGCCTACTCATACTGCAGTCGCATCACATACATAACCAATTTATATCCACATATGAGACCTGAGTCGCATTTTTAAAAATTGCAAATCTGGTGTTCACACTGACATGAAAAAAATCAGATACAGGTCGCATATGAGCAAAATAATGGAATTGACCTGCAGTGTGAATATAGCTTTCAAATGAAAACATCAATCTCAAAGTAAATGCCACCTCCCCTTTACATACCGCTGCCATTCTTGGGCTCCACAGCTTTTGCCAGAAGAGTTCCCAGCAGTTTGGCTACAGACAAACGTACTTCATGGTCAGAGCCTTCAAAGGCCCTGAAGCATAGTGTGGTCACATTCTCCATTTCGCTGGTCCACACAAACGCTGCCTCCCGCTGCAGTTCTAGCAAACACTGCCACCGTGATGTCAGGTGTATTAGACGCTATGTACATTACTGTACATACCATCTTTAAAAGACAGTACTGTGGTAAAGTCTTAGTCACTACCAGTGGTATAATGCTGTAATGACCATGTATGGCTAAAATGTCACTCATTTGGTGCTTTCCAATCACAACTGGCTTAAATGTTGACGTAAAGTAACTAAAGGGAATTACCTTGGCAGCAGCGCACCGCACCGCTATGGATCGGTCCGTCAAACAGGTCTTGGCCGCCTTGTAGATATCACGGTGACCTGATACAGCACTGACACCCAAACCTCGAAGCATCTTTTCCAGGCTCGTCATGATCTCATAACGACCCTGAGACTGACAGGAAGCAGAAGTTGAACAAATGGAAACTGAGAGGTGAACATAGGATGGAAGAGGCCGATGACAGATGCTTTGTGGAAGCACCAACTGACCTCAGCATTCTTCATGGCTTTCAGCAAGTGGGCCAGCGTGTCCTTGAAAAGCCCACTGAGCATCCGCCCCAGCTGCTCAAACATGGTGCCCAGACATGCCACGGCGGCCCTGAGCAAGCATGGTCACATGACGAGGCGTAAAGAAAACATGTCAGGTTGTTGGGAACATTTTAGGGCCGTATGACTCACAGTCGGTTGGGGAGGCCCAATGGCGAGTCGTCTTTGAAGCGGACAATGTCATTACACTTCTCCACCAGCAGGCTTGAAGGGATGGGGTCTCCTAGGCTAAAGAGCAGGGCCAGGCAGTGGGCCAGTAGTCCACGGGTGGGTGGGCCAGGAGAGCTGATCAGAACACCGGACAGCTGGTCCACCAGGCGCAGCTGGTTCTGCTTGATGACAGCCTGAAGGAGGGAGAGAGTCGTTTATGTTTGCTTTTCCCAAAAAGCACTTTCCAGCGTTGTGCATCCTGGATGGGTGGAGCTTGAAGATGGTTGATGACAAGAAGAAGAAACAGAAGAAGACACTTGAGCTCCACTAACCCTGTCGCTGGAGGGGAGGAGCTTCTCTAGGCGAGTGAGCCATTCAAAGATGAACGCTGCTCGCTGGTGCTCATTAAGCAGGCTGCAGGCGTCCTCGTCCAGCAGGAGACTGTGGACGCTTTCCATCTTCCTCCTCTTCCTCTCAGGTAGAAGCAGCCTCCATCCTGCCAAACACGTCTGGAGTCTTCCCGACTGGTTCCTACAATGCAACACACAAACAAGAGACGTGAGCCATGCTGATGAGTGAAAAAACGCAACAATATTTAACGGACAACTTTCAGAAAATGCGCAACATTAGTTAGCATCAAGACTTCAGCGCAGAACTAATAAAAAATAATGAATGCTGTTCGGTTGCCCGTTATTACCTTGACCAACTTTCAATTAGAATTAAACAGCGTTTAACACCAAGTACTGAAGCTGCTCCTTCGGTGTACGCATTCATGAATGACAGCAATTCTCTACTTTTGGTTCGCATTCAAATCTAAACAACTCGACCATCATAGAGTACGGAAACGCCAACTGCTTTGCACTGAAGGGGGGACGACCTTCAACTTATTTGGCTCGACAAGAACTATTAGCATCATTTAGCATGGAGCGGCTAGCCGGGCGGGCTCAAACCCGAAAGGTGACAAACTAAATGAAGAACTTGTCTGGTTACCTGCGTGTGCCACTGTAAAGTCTTCAATAAAAGTCTTCACAAGAGAACGATGGGGTCTAAAAACACAGGACAAGAACGTTAGTTTGTTTCGGACTGTTTTGACGCACCAGTCGGCTAACAGAGCAGCGGAAATGGTTTCGCCCGCGAACAATGACAACATCCGGCTGCCTGCCAAAATACTAGCTTCACAAACATTTGTTGCTCTTTTTATTGGGATGTTTATATAATATACATTAATATTTGTATGGTAATGGTAATGGTTTAATTTGATTTTAACGTGGATGTAAATTAATTTATTTTTATTTTATTTTTTATTTCAAGCCACTCAAAATACACAGGACAGAACATAATGGACATACACCTATAAACAGGAACAATCAGGCTAGTGAAGGAGTGGGAAGAAGACAAGCTTATTTATATTTTTATATTAATACAATATGCAGTAATACATGAACAAGATATCACACCTACAAACACACATGTACAATACACACTATTATTAATGTCTTATACCTTGTACAGCTTGTGACAATACTCACTATTATACCATCATCACACATCAACATAACATGTGTTAAAGATAATTCCTGGGTTTACTATACAGTAAATATACAGTATACATACACATACCCATGCATGCATATATATGTACACACACACACATGCAATTTTTTGCATACAAGAGATATTTCATTAAAAGATATAATAGTAATCAGTGTTGATGGTAATATTAATTACTTTGGATAGCAAGTGTCCCGCATGAAGAGAAGCCAAGGACTTTGTGGAACTGTTGCCAGAGAGGGAGTGTGCTCTAGCAACACCAGCACTCCTGGCCAAGTGTCTTATACTGTGCATTAAAAAGACAAGATTTCGGAGGTCAGTTGCTAGGAGATGGACAATTTCCTTCGATGGTGTCTCCACTTGTCTGCCCTAATCTAGGGATGTTATTGCATGTGTCCTATACTGTGCATTAAAAGCACGATAGCTGCTTTGCCAAAGTCAGTGTGGTGATATATGGGATGCCCTGGTAACCCTGATGTGTGACAGAAGGAAAGGATACACTTGCACCACTTGATAGGATATCAATGTACAGTGCCTATATAAAATGTAAAAAAATAATATTCATATAAAATAATACACCAGCCCAAACTCAACAAAATCATGGATTCACAAGAAGACAGTTCACATTTTGGGATGGCACTATCAGAGTCCAGGCCTAAATTGTTTTGAAAATCTGTGACAAATTCTAGCTGCCACCTAATGGCATCAGTAGTCCATACCATACTCTCCACAGCCCCATGAGAAGATGTCCCCACTGTGGGTAAGGACCACCACGTGGTTGTCTCCGCAAGAAACCTGATGGACTGGCCGCTCCTCGAAAAACACAAGAAGCACCGGTTCCAAGATCTCCACGCCCATCACGCCCTCCACACCAATGCAGCCGTACCAGTCTGACCCAGACAATAGTCTGGTCCTCATCTGCAGTAAAGAGAGCCCATTATAATTAGGTGGGACGGTTTAATTCTCATGTTGCCTTTTTTGTAAGGTGGTAGTGTACTCACCAGTAACACAGGCGGTAAAGTCAGCACCGCATGCAACCTGCCTGATGGCTTTGCCCTGAAGCTTTTCCACCTTCTTGGGCTGCCTGTAGGAAGCCTGGTCTCCATGACCAAGTTGACCCACCATCTTAGCTCCGCCTTGAACATTCTGAAAAGATTCTTTATAGCGACGACAGAAAAACAAGTGGATCTGTATTTAATTCAGAAAACTCACAGCCCAAGTGTAGAGTTCTTTTTCCACCGTCACCACCGCAAAGTGACTCTCTCCGGCACACACATGTTGGGCACTGCTGCCACCTTTAAAGGTGTCCAGTTTTTGGGGAGTGAACTTTCCTCCACCCCAGAAATACACCTCCCTAGAGCGTGTGGTTACCACGGCAACTGGCGTCGCTGTACTCAACCTATGATATAAAACCATCAGTTGGACACTATTTGAGATGAGATTTTGGAGTTCTACTGCAAGAAGGTGGATGATCTCCTGCAGCCGAGCCTCCAGTTGTTTGCCCTACTCTGTTGAATTTTGCTCTGTGAGTGTCCTATCCTGTGCATTAAAAGAGACACGAGTTTGGTGGTCTGCTGCAAGAAGGTGGAAAATCTCCTGCAAAAGAACCTCCTCTTGTCTGCCCTGATCTGTTGAGTTTATTGTATGAGAAAAAATCCATAAAAGACAACATAGTAATGACACTATGTATATATTTCATGTGATAAATTATTACAATCATCACCTTTACCTTTTGTTTAAGATCAATTTAGTCTATAAACCTGAAATCAGGATTTAGGTTGTTATGTATGAATGTAATAGTGATAATAATAATGGTAATGGCCACCATAAAGCAAGTAAATGATGCTTCTAATAGGACATCATATATAAGCAATATATGTACTATACATGTGTGATATGAGGTATGACATTCCTATTCTATTCTTAATATAATGCACTGCAATGCAATGACCATATTACATAATTGTGTGAATTTTCATGCCGATGTTAAATAAATAATCATAGAGTTAGTACATACTTCAAGGAGATTAATAGAGAACCTTTTATCTTGGTCTTACATAGCTATGAGTAATGACCCTTCTATTGTAACGATATCTAATAGTACTCAAAACACAAGGTAACGTTCAAGTACCTCTTTCCTCATTCATGTACTGAGACAGAACCATTTCTTTGTATTTTGATTTAAATAGATGAATGTTTGGACATTGCTTGAGCTGTAACCCCAATCTGTTCCAAAGTTTGACGCCACATACAGACACACACAAACTTTTCCTGGTGGTTCTCACCGCTTGGATTTTAAAGTTACCACATCCCCTCAGTGAATAATCCCCTATTCTCTGTGTAAAAAGCTTTTGATTGTTAGTAGGAAGGATATGTTTATTGGCTTTATATAAAAGCTGCGCAGTATAAAAATCAACCAAATAAAAAAACTAACAGTTTAAACTGCAAAAATAAAATATTGGTATGATAAAAAACAACCCTGTGTATAGTTCTTACTGCACGCTTTTGGAGTACAAAGAAGGGATGTAGTGAACTTTTGTAATTATTCCCCCAAACTTCAATGCAGTAAGTCAAATATGGCAAAACCAATGAGCAGTACAGCAAATACACTGCATTATATTTTAAGAAATATTTAGTTTTATTGATGATTGTCACACTTTTAGAAATTTTGTTTTGTATGTGTCTTATGTGTGCTTTCCAACTTAGTTTTCTATCTATAGTTACACCTAGAAATTTATTTTGTCACTTTATCTATTATAATACCATCTAATTTTATTACCAAGTCAGAGTTTTCTTTATAATTTCCCAAAAACATAGCTTTTGTTTTATTTAAATTTAAGGATAGTTTATTGCCATTAAGCCATTCTTTTAATTTGATTATTTCCTTGTTTACATTATCTATAAGTTTACCATAATTATCACTAGAATAGAAAATATTTGTATCATCTGCTAATAATAATAATTTTTTATAAATTTGACACATTAAATATGTAATTTATATAGAGATTGAACAGCTTGGGGCGTAATACAGATCCCTGAGGGACCCTGCAAGCAACGGCCAAACACTGGGATTTGAAGTATCCCAACTTCACATACTGTTGTCTCCCTAATAAATAGTTATTGATCCAGTTCAAAGCCACCCCCTTAATACCGTATCTTTCAAGTTTTCTGAGTAATCTTGAATGATTGATGGTGTCTAAGGCTTATTTTAAATCAATAAATATCCCAACTGCATAGTTCTTACTGTCTAAACTATTTGTAATCTCTTTCACTGCCTCAAGTATTGCCATTGATGTTGAGCTCCATGACCTGAAACCATACTGACTATCATGAATGATATTATATTTATCAATAAACGATTCTAATCGTCCTGGTCGTGAAACTGTGGACTCTACACTCTCGGCAGGGTCCTTGAGGGTGCATGGGAGTTTGCCCAAACAGTCTACATATGTTTTGTGGACTTGGAGAGGGCATTCGACCGTGTTCCTCGGGGAATACTATGGGGAGTGCTTCGGGAGTGTGGGGTATCGGACCACCTAATCCAGGCGGTTCGTTCCCTGTATGACCGGTGTCAGAGTTTGGTTCGCATTGCCGGCAATAAGTCGGACCCGTTTCCAGTGAGGGTTGGACTCCGCCAGGGCTGCCCTTTGTCACCGATTCTGTTGAGGGGGCGTTGAGGGGTTCCAGTTTGGTGGTCGCAGGATTCGATCTCTTCTTTTTGCAGATGATGTGGTCCTGTTGGCTTCATCGAGCAGTGACCTTCAACTCTCACTGGATCGGTTCGCAGCTGAGTGTGAAGCGGCTGGAATGAGAATCAGCACCTCCAAGTCCGAGTCCATGGTTCTCGCCCGGGAAAGGGTGGAGTGCCATCTCCGGGTCGGGGATGAGGTCCTGCCTCAAGTAGAGGAGTTTAAGTACCTCGGGGTCTTGTTCGCGAGTGATGGAAGGATGGAACGCGAGATGGACAGGCGGATTGGTGCGGCGTCTGCAGTGATGCAGACTCTGCACTGCAGACTCTGTCTGTCATGGTGAAAAGAGAGCTGAGCCAAAAGGCAAAGCTCTCGATTTACCGGTCGATCTACGTTCCTACCCTCACCTAAGGTCATGAGCTTTGGGTAGTGACCGAAAGGACAAGATCGTGGGTACAAGCGGCCGAAATGAGTTTTCTCCGCAGGGTGGCTGGGCTCTCCCTTAGAGAAAGGGTGAGAAGCACTGTCATCCGGGAGAGACTCGGAGTAGAACCGCTGCTCCTCCGCATTGAGAGGAGTCAGATGAGGTGGCTCGGGCATCTGGTTAGGATGGCTCTCGAACGCCTTCCTGGGGAGGTGTTCAGGGCACGTCCAACTGGTAGGAGGCCTCAGGGAAGACCCAGGACACGTTGAAGAGACTATGTCTCTCAGCTGGCCTGGGAACGCCTCGGCATCTGCTGGGAAGAGCTAGACCAAGTGGTCAGGGAGAGGGAAGTCTGGGCTTCCCTGCTTAGGTTGCTACCCCCGCGACCCGCCCTCGGATAAGCGAAAGAAAATGGATGGATGGATGGACGATTCTAATCTCTTTTTAAAAAAATTATTTTAATTTTGGAAAACTGAGGGAGTAGCGAGACGGGTCTGTAGTTTGTAAAAATGTGTTTGTTCCCATCTTTGTACAGTGGTATTTTTTTGGCAATTTTCATTTTACTTGGAAATGCCCCAGTCTGGAAAGATAAATTGCATATGTACGTTAAGTCTTTGGAGATACTTCTTATTACTCTTTTAACTATCATCATATCTATATTAAAACAGTCAGTGGATGTTTTGTTTTTACAATTATTAACAATATCTATTACTTCTGCCTCACTTACTCCAGAGAGAAACATTGTGTGTGAGTTGATTGCTATCAACGACTCCAATTTATTACAACTACACTCCGGAATATTTGCTGCCATATCTGGTCCAACATTGACAAAAAATGCATCGAAACCATTTACTATTTTATTCATATTATAGATATCTCTATTCTCATCAAAAAAATAATCTGGATATGTATTATTATTATTATTATTGTTACCTTTAATTACATTATTAAGTATTCCCCAAGCGCTCGCCTGGGGCAGACCGGGAATCTGGACTTCCCTACTGAAGCTGCTGCCCCCGCGACCCGGACCTGGATAAGCGGAGGAAAATGGATGGATGAAAGTATTCCCCAAACCCTAATGCTTAATACAATTGACAGTTCCACAAGTCCAAAAGGAGTAGGAAGAAGCAAAGCTTATTTAATCCAACCCGCTGAGGTTTTCCCCTTTTTCAATACATTTGTACACTTCCTGCAGTTACTAAGTTTCAATGCATAAGTAAGATAATGTGACAGTGTGTTGAATAGTAGTCAATGCCCTTATCATCGCAAATAACTTATATTGCAGTCCTAATGAATGATAATCATAATCAATAATGATAGTGCTGAGTGGTATTTAAACAATTATAACAAAACATTTTTGTAGTACACACATACACACACTCACTAGGATGAAAAGTTCCTAGTACAAGTATAGGGTGATAGTAACAAACATTGACAGTCAACGTAATGAAGTTATATGGCCTTGGATGTGCAGAATATTTCACGAGTCTTCTTCCTTGTATTTTGTAAACATCAACTGTTTGTAATGTTTCTTGAAGTCACTCATTGTAGAGCATCGTTTTACTTCTTTACTTAATCCATATTCCATAGTTTGATTCCACATACCGAAGTACTAAAGATTTTTAGTGTTGTTCTTGCATATTTGTGTTTTAAGTTGACTTTATTCCCAAAATCAAATTTCTCTTCTATTTTTGAGAAAAATTGTATGACATTCTTTGGTAACTGGTTGTTGTTTGCTTTATGCATCATTTTAGCGGTTTGAAGGTTTACCAGATCAGCACATTATAATAATGGTGATTTTTGAAACAGTGGATTTGTATGTTTTCTATCCGCTGCGTTATGGATTATCCTAATTGATTTTTTTTTGCAGTACATCAAGCGAGTGAAGTGTACTTTTGTAGTTATTTTCCCATATCTCCACACAATAAGTTAGATATGGTAACACCAGAGAACAATACTGTAGAATGTTAGGAGTGATTTTTGATCATGGACAAATTTTATTTTATTCAGTATGAAATATTTCTTGCTACTTTATTTTGTATGTTTTTGATGTGGGGTGTCAAACTCATTCTGTCATCAATGATGCCACGCAAAAATGTATGTTCTATCACCCTTTCAATTTCCTCAACATCAATTTGACTTTTCTCACAAGTATCTTTTCTGCTATTACCAAATATCATAATTTTTGTTTTACTTAAATTCAAGGATAGTTATGTATGTAATGTATGTTTATTTTTTCCCATTTTATCATAATAAAATGTTTTGTTTAAATACCACGCAGTTGATTGATGCCCCGGAGATCTTATTCCTACAGAAAATATTGGAACATAAGAAAACTAAAAGGATAAGTACTCATGCAAGGACTGTTGTGACATATACGTCTGCAAACACTGGTCATTTTATTCCTCCCATCCATCTATTTTCTATGGCGCTTATCCTCATTAGGGTCACGGGTATGCTGGAGCCTATCCCAGCTGACTTCGGGCAAGAGGCGGGGTACACCCTGGACTGGTGGCCAATTAGTCACAGAGCAAACAAACAATCATTCACACTCACATTCATACCTATGGACAATTTACAGTCGGCAATTAACCTAACTTGCATGTTTTTGGAGTGTGGGAAAAAACCGGAGTGCACAGAGAAACCCACACACGCACAGGGAGAACGTGCAAACTATTCTTGATGCAAAATTCAAAAAGTGAGCAAATGTAGCGTATTGTTCTTTTTCCCAAAATAAATGGGGACATAATCTGCATCTCTCATTTCTCCGCATGAGTTACTTAGTGAAACAGATTTTAAGATGAAAGTTTGAACATGACCTGGGTTAAGCCTAGGTTACCATGGTGACATACAGAACTACCTTTGCTGAACAGGCAAGCCTTGCTAACCCACTAAACCCGATTCGAGTCATTTTTGTTTCATTGTCCTTAAGTGGTATAGAAAATGAATGGATGGCCGTCCATTTTATTTCAAAACACCAACAGCATAAAAAAATCAGTCAGACTATAGAGAGTGTTACAATGGTCATGCACATAAATGAATCTAATTATGCAATTATTACTATATGCAATTTAAACATGTAAAAAACCACATAGTAGGAAAGAAAAATTCAGATTCTGTTGTGAATATAAACATGGTATCATGTAAGAAAATAAGCCAAAGGCACTGTGCAGCTTTTGCTAATTTAATTTTCTTTTTATGAATAAGAATTAGAAAATAAAAACGATCGGTTCGTTTGAATTTCATTTTCAGATACAAAAATTAAATTTGACCGTGACCCTAATGCGGATCAGCGGAATAGAAAATGGATAGATGGAAAATTACATTTGAAATACAGATGTCGGGTCTGGTTTTGGAAACTTTTCTGATTATGTCATGTTATGTCATTATGTCAAGACATTTTAGCCTCCAAAGCCACAGGCACACAATTGTCATTGCTTTTACTTTGAAGAAAGGACTTTAACGGATACAAAAAGCGCTGTACCGAATTGGCGTGTTGCAGAACTGACCGTGAGGTTACGGTTGTTGCGGTGAGTTCTGAATAAAGACAGCTTATGTATGTGACAGTATGTGGAATACGCCTTCCCGTCTGCTTGAATCCACATACAGGAATATTTTTTTCGGCCTGTTTTTTCTTTTTGTGGTGATTTTAAATGTTTATTATATAATATAAAATACAATTTAAGCCGTATTTTTAAATGCCGTTAGAGTTTTTTGATGTGGAAGAAAACGCTTTGTATTTCCGTTTTATTTTATTTACTTCAAAATGAAAAAAAAAACAAAAAATATAAACTAAAAGTGTTCGTTTTGTAATTCACATTGATGTAAACAAAATTCAATCGCCAAACGTTACACGGACCGACGGACTCGACAGATTGTAGACAAAATTATCATATAGAAATTTGAACTGGGGGCGCTCTATTGATGGAAATTCCGGCTCTTTTTGGAGAACCAGTTCTTTTGGCTCCGTTCAAAAAGAGCCGGTTCTTTTTCACCCAAGTGGCTCCTCAGATTTTTTTGTTGTCCTTAATTAATTTATTACCAATTTATGTGTATTGTGTAAAAATAATTACTAATGTAAAAATTCTTGATATCAAATGTTTATTGAAATTGATTTATTTAAATCCTCACTGATTTTTTTTTTTACAAAAGACCCATCTCAATAGAAAAGGTCACATTTCAACAAAACCAAACAAATTAAAAAGTGCAAAACAAAATAACAAGCAGCATCCAGGTAACAATTGTGTCAACTCAAGATTGGCTTTCAAAAACTACTCGGCTCTGAATTGGCTTCAAACGACGCATGCTGGGTCCTGTCGTTCATTTCAAAGAGCCCGCTCGTAAAGCCGATTCGTTCACGACCGACACATCATTAGAGCGCTCAGCTCAGCTCAGGACGCGTAGTCGATAGTCGAGCAGCAAGGACTGACAACTTAAGCTTCTAGAAGTTTCTACCATGTTCTGTTGGCACAGGAGATAGGACGGGCAGACCATGGTCGTAGCTCTGGTTATGGGCAGCTGTAGTTATAGATGCTACCACTACTGGTTATAGCTAGTTACAGCTACTGGTTATAGCAAGACTTAGCCTTCTCCCCAGCAGCGCCATTGAAGGACTACAACCAGCAGCTGGCTGCTTTCGGGCTCTCGAGCGGCGACTAAAGCTATTTGTGGGTTGCTAACGCAGGACACTAGGCTAGCCGCCATGTTTGGCTGTTTGGTTGCCGGCAGGTTGGTGCAGACGGACGCGGTTCAGGTGGCTTCTGACAAGTTCGTTTTCAATCTTCCGGAATACGAGAGCGTGAACCATGTGGTGGTGTTTATGCTCGGCACAGTGCCTTTTCCCGCAGGCATGGGCGGGGCCGTCTACTTCTCCTTCCCGGACCCAGCGAGCGGCGGACCCGTGTGGCAGCTGCTCGGCTTCATCGCCAACGACAAGCCCAGCGCCATCTTCAAGATCTCTGGGCTGAAGGTGGGCCAAGGCGGGGCGCACCCCTTCGGCACCGTGGCCTCCTCCCCCTCCGTGGCCCAGGTTGGAGTGTCGGTGGAGCCACTGGAGCAGCTGGCCCAGCAGACCCCGGTGTCCGGCGCTGCTGCCTCCACAACGGACACTTTGCGGCTATTCACGCAGAAGATGTTGGACAGCTTGTACAACTTTGCGTCTTCCTTCGCCGTCACGCAGGCGCAAATGACGCCCAACCCAAGCGAAACCTTCATCCCGTCCAGCTGTATCCTCAAGTGGTACGACAACTTCCAAAGACGGATGAACCAGAACCCGAACTTTTGGAAAAACTGACTCTCATGTCCTCGTCCCCTAACTTGTAGACTCCATCTTAATACCATTCATCATCCACCAAAAATAACAACTGGACAGCCTTAATTATATCGGATATAATATTTTCTTTTTAGTACCATTCATCCCCCACCAATAATCACAACTAAACTGCCTTTATTGTATATTATATTATATTATATTATGATGACCGAACTAGCAGTCCTGCGTTGTGTGCCAAGATAACGTTGAATAATATAACCAACATAAAATAATACTTAGTATTGCACATGTTGTCCATAAAGTGCGGCATTGCTTGCAACCTAAACGATGCATGATAAATAAAAATATCATGATAGTAAGTCTCAGCCTTTTAAAGTGCAAATGGTTTTGAGGAAAAAGTCTGGAGGCGTTTGGGTCGAGCATGCGTCCTCCTGAAAGGTAAGCTTAAAAGATGGACGTCATTTTGAGGTAGTGTTCCCTTTTACACCTGTAGTGGAGAGCGGCCCAATAGCTGTGTGTATTGGTGTGCATCAAGTATGCAAACGTTTTCGACTCAGGACACCAGCCTCCCATGCACCTTGAGGCTGTACAGGCAGGTGTAGGTGGGATCACCCCAATTGCTATGGATACTGAGTGTCAGGTACTTGCTGGTGGTGTGTAACTCCTCCTGGTGACACACATACACACACATCTATTAAACTGGGAGAAGGCTGTAAGGTGAAAGGTCAGGTGGAGTATACTCACAGGTATGTTAAAGTTCTGGAACATGGGTCCATCTTGGTTGTACTGAAAAGTTCCAAGTTTGGTTCCTGTTGCGTCCGGTGTCTCCATTCCCTGAGAGGGTGACACTGACAGTTAAGGCTGGTTTATGCTTCTGCATAGTAATTACGGCGTCCCCTCCAACACGTCGTCAGCCATTTAAAGTTTTGCATTGAGGTTGAGCATGTACTGCGCAATTATCTGTCTAAACAATAAGGGCAGTGAGTCTACGCAGTAAGCAACCATGACACCCTCCATGCATCCATCTTCTATGCTGCTTATCCTTCTAAGTATGCTGAAGCCTATCCCAGCTGACTTAACGCAAGAGGCAGGGTACGCCCTGGACTGGTTGCCAGTCAATCAGAGCAACCATGACACTGACAATAGTTAAACCTTGGTTTTCCAATGCCCCAGTTTTTGTAATATTTGGTTTTCAACCAAAAAATTGACCTCAATTTGTGCACCATCGCAGTTCATTTGTCCATTTCGTTGAGCATTTATGTGATTGTTTTCCGCATGTAAAAGTTTAATGTCTAGAATTAATTTTTTCTTAAATTTTGGGGTGTCTGGAATGGATTAATTGGATTTACATTCTTTCCTTTGGGGAAAAATTGCTTCATGTTTTGTCTGACCTTTTGGAGTAAATTAATAACGAACACTGACGTACCACAGTATTTAGCTTGCTCGCTTCCTTTGTGGCAACAAGCTTTAAATGTGTTCCCACAGTCAATCTGAATACGAAATTATAAGAGAACGTGTCCGCAAAGGTGGGCTGTACATCCTACACCACGGCTACCGAGCTACTTTTTACACTTATTTTATCACCAATTGTGTGTTTTTTCTGTCAGTAAATAAAATGACAGTTAAATGAATGCAAAGCCCCGTACATTTACTGATGCAACATATCAATGAACAATTTTACCCAGTATTTCAATAAAAGTATGTAGCTTTGCTTACTTTTTATTGCTACAAAATCCTCTATCTGTGCTAACTAGTTAAAGAAGACATAGCTGCAGATGCTATCGCAATAGCTTTATTAAATTAAGTTATTTTTCTGACACTTTTATTTTACTACCACTATTAAAAAGAATGTGTGCCTCTCTAAAGTTGAAGGCTAGAAGTGGCGTGTGTGTGGAAAATTTGTTTGGACTGTTGCTAAGTGAGTTAGCTTTTCAAGTGCTTCTTGCAGCCATGGCTCTTCCCTTTCACATAACCAACCTAAAGTTTAGTTCAGGAGAGGGCTGGTTAGTATTTGTCAGGACAGACCACTACGAATGAGCAGTCCGCTGAGGAAATATTTCCCCACATTAACGTTCCTTCTCACGATTACATCATTTTATTCACAATGTCAATTTCCGCAAGATTCTGCATTTAACAGTAGATTCCCTTTACTATGGTATAAATAAGCAAAACGATCGTGAGGTGACAAAAAAATGAAGCTCAAATTCAACCCATTCAAACGGAAGGAAGCCAAAACCAAACTAGAATAAAATACTGAATATGTAGGTTGGTTACTTATCTAATTATCAGTGCTGCTGTAAAATTATTTTAAAATATGACAATGTTTTACGTGGAATTATAAAAATAATTAACCAAATATTTATGTTCAACATTTAAAGTTGATTAAAATTTTAAAAAGATGTATTTTTTTAAGTGGCTTCAGGTCAAAGTCTGGAGGGATACGTGACTGCATAACGTTTGGGAACCACTGATGTAAATGATATTGACCAGACAGCACTGGTAAACAGATACAGTGGTATACAAAAGTTTGGGCACCCCTGATAATTTTCAAGATTTTCTTATAAATCCTTAGTTGTTTGGATCAGGTTGTTCAGTTAAATATGTCATATAGCAGATGAACACAGTAATATTTGAGATGTGAAATGAAGTTTTTAGAGAATTTTACAGAATGTGTGCAATAATTATTTTAACAAAATTAGGCAGGTGCATATGTTTGGGCACCCCTGTTGTTTTATTGATTTGAATACTTTTAACAGTAATTATTGGAACACAAAATTAGTTTGGTAAGCTCATTGACCCTTGGTCATGCCAATTATGAGAAACGGAGTTTATTTAAGGCAACCAATTGCAAGTTGTTCTCCTTTTCACATCTTCTCTGAATGTAACATTGGAGCCTCAAAACAACTGCCAAATGACCTAAAACAAAGATTGTTCAACACCTTGGTTTGGGGGAAGGATACAAAAAGCAAGCTCAGAGATTCCAGGTGTCAGTTTTCACAGTGAGGAACATAGTGAGGAAACGGAAGACCACAAGCACAGTTCTGGTTAAGACACGGAGTGGGAAAAATCTCAGACAACCAGAGGCGAAGGTGAGAACAGTTGAACTCAACCCACAGACCAGCTCCGACCTACAAAAGTTAAGAAGTTAGGACCTACAACATGATCTTGCTGTAGATGGTGTCACTGTGTATCGTCAACTGTTCAGCGCACTTTGATGCTGTACGAGGAAGAAGCTTTTTGCCACAAACTGAGTTGCTTGAGGTATGCCAAAGCACATTTGGACAAGCCAGCTTAATTTTGGAGCAAGAGGCTGTGGACTGATGAAACTAAAATACAGTTATTTGGACGTAACAGGGGGCGGTGCATGGCAGATAAAGAACACAGCATTCCACGACAAACACAACGGTATCCATAGTAAAATTTGGTGGTGGCTCCATCATACTGCGAGGCTGTGTAGCCAGTACAGGTACTGACAATCTTGTTCAAATTGAAGGTTGCATGGATTCCAGTCAGTATCAGCAGATTCTTGCGAACAATCTTCAGGAATTAGGGATCAAGTTGAAGTTGCCCCAACGACACTAAACACTGCTGAAATTCTACGAAGGCATTCATGCAGAGGAACAAGTACAACATTCTGGAATAGAATCTCAGTCCCCAGACCTGAATATTATTACAAATTTGTGGTGTGATTTAAAGCGGGCTGTCCATGCTCGGAAACCATCAAACCTGACTGATTTGTAAAGAATTATGGTCTACTGTCAACCAGAATCCAGACCCATATTAGAGGTTGTTATTTCTGCAAACGGAAGATCTACTAAATGTTGATGTAATTTTTCTGTTGGGATGTCCACATTTATGCACCTACCTAATTTGTTTAAATATTTATTGCACACTTTCTGTAACTCCTATACACTTAATTTCACTTCTCAAATACAGTATCACTGTGTTTGTTTGTTATATGGTATATTTAACGGAAATTGCTGATCCAAACAACTAATGATTTATAAAAGAACATTTAGAAAATTATCAGGTGTGCCCAAACTTTGGCATACCACTGTGTATAAACTGATGGGCTTTTCTATGTTATTGTTGGCTACGTCATTTGACACAAATACGGGAACGACAAATTTAATTCAATTAATTGTATAGTGCCAAATCACAACAGCAGTTATCTCATGGCACTTTACATATGAAGGTCATGCAGGCCTACATGGGTCCATATTTAAATTATTTCAAAGTAGGCCTACACATGCACTCTGCACTTCTGTTAGTTGAATTCTGTTGTTGTAACAGGTACATCTTAAAAAAGATTATAGCTTTTAAAAGTTTATAAGATGTGTAATGTTTTGCGGCTCCAGACTTTTTTTTTTTACTGGAAGAGGAGAAAATTTAAATAATGTACAAAAAGTCAACCAGTCATAGCCTTCACGATCTGCATCACTTCAATACCAGGTTGGAATTTTTTTTCGGAGGTGCTAGAGGATTTTGGATGGGGAGGTGTGAGCTGGCATAGTGTACGCAAGTGCCTCAAGACAAAAGCATAAAACCAGCGCTGCGTCTTAGTTGGTGTACTTGTGTATTTAAACTTCAAAATGCGGCAACATTGTGAAGTACTGCAAAATGCAGTGTACCGACAAGACACGGATGTTGCTCAAAACACTCAAAACGGTGAGTGCACAGTGATGGACACTTACCACCATCAATAGTCGCCATATTGGCTGTGCAAATGGAAGGATAATGACTATATCATGGCAGCAGAGGAGCAACACCTTTTGATACACGGCCCAGGCTGTTGGGCTTGTTCTCTGACGGGGGTCATGATCACAACTCACATATACTGAGAAGACATTCGGGGCGTGGGGGATGGAGCCGGTGGGGGAGATGCTCTTTGAAATGTGACCCAAGGTCACATGATGCACCACAGCTGGGTGAGACAGGATGACTGTCAGATTTCCCTCATGACCCGAGAAGGCCCAGCAATGACCCGGGATCAGCTCCGACTTGCCCTGTGGGAGCGTAGCTTGGCGGTAACTGTGTGACGGAGCAGCCGTGTGTGAGCGTGCATGTTACCTCAATGACCACACTTGGCGCTACCGCCTGAGGGAACCTGATCTGAAAGCCAAAGGCAGACAAGGTTCCGCTTTTGGCCTTGTAGGACTTGGACGTGGCGGCACACATGACACTGGCTCCTGCACAAAAATAACACGGGTTAGTGAGTGTTAGTGAGTAGGCTCACAGCGCCCATGACACCCACCCGCTGACTTGAGTGCGAAGTTAGGAACGCTGGCCCACCAAGGTGCCTTGTCGTCCCTTTGCATGTCCTGCTCGACGGCATTCAAACGTGCCAGCAGTTCATTTCTAAATTCTTCTGATATCTCACTGCTGCGCCCAGAGAACTGGGAGGACAACAAGCTTGTTAGTGATGTCACCATCATAGTCAGTTGAACAGGAAGTGGGTCATACCAAGTATGAGGGGGAAGGGAAGCCTGTCATCTGGCGAATGGAGGACTCGCACACTGCAGAGAGGAAGTGACAACACGTGAGACAGTGGAAGTTTCAGGTAAGCATGTGGGGGCGAAGCCATACGTACAGAGCCACAGGATGGAGATCAAAATTGTGATCAAGTGTTTGCGTGCAAATCGCAGTACGCTGTCGACTCTGGAGGCGGCTCTGTCCGTCCTTGCAGGGCCTACAGAGAGCGGAATGTCCTCTTTGGCGTCGTCCATGGCCACTCTGCGATGGCGGGGTGTCCTGCTGCGAGTCCAGAGTTTCCTGTTTGGACAGGAAATGACAAGGTGAGTGGCGTTGACGTGTTGGTGGCGCTGATGGACGTAGTCAACACACACCTGCTTACCTGTATGGCGTCTCCTTGTATGAGATAACAGGCTGCCCGTCACTGCTGTAGTAGCCCGATGACTCCAAGCGGGAACTTTTTCTTAACATGACTGTGGATGGACACCGGAGGGTGTAGTTACAAACTAGAATTAGTGTCTCTTCCCTAATGAGGATAAGCGGTATAGAAAATGAATGAATGAATGAATAAGGAAATGCACCTTTTTGGCAAATTTTGCCCATCGCTTACAATGCTTATGAAAAAAATGAATACATGTTTTTTTCCCTTTTCTATGCGTTCTAAAGATGGAAAACAGGTTTACATGAGTGAGCTAACAATGGTTGTCATAGGGCCCACCTATTTCAATGATAAAGCCCGAAAAAAATGCCAACAAAGTTCCATTTACATAACTGACCTGTATATTCACCAAGCTACAGCGATATTGTTATTGTAGCACCTAATACATTTTTTTGTTTGTTTTTTTTCCTTTGTTGACTGGAGAGTATGTACAAGGCAAGGGCTCTGCTGAGGATACTATAAACTACAACTATTTTGGTGCTTTTCTGAATAAATTTCATGAACACAAGATCGCAACTGGTTGCTGATTCCCTCAACCTTAACTTGGATTGACGAGAGGTACAGATTCCTTGAAATCAACGAGTTACATGTGCTGAAAGCTGCTAGGAAGCTAAGCTAACTGGCTAATCACTGAAGTTTAAAGCAGTTGCCTAGCAACAATGCCAAACTAAAGGAAAAATCTAAGAAAGCGAGCCTTTATTACAATTGTAAAAGATGCTGGCTCTTGATTCATGGATTAAAAATCACAAGCGTCAGTCTTGTTGCCAAATGTGGAGGGGGAGGAGAACTACAGCCATTAGTCGAGTACATCAGAAAAACAAGAAGATCAACAAAATGTGGTGGAGGAGGACAACTACAGCCATGAATCGAGTACATCAGAAAAACAAGAAGAAGAGGAAAATTCCTTGGTGACCTGTATGCAAGAGTTTAAGAAGTTAAGACAGATGGAGATGGAGATGCAGATGTGATACGGGAGTTTGTTGCAGCACAACCAGACCTTAAGCTTTTGCAGTCAATGATTCAATATGTACAATCGCAGAATGACAGTCTCATCGAAAAGATCCTAGGGGTTCATGGTGATGTCATTAACCTTATGGAGAAAAATAGAGCACTGAGCAAAGAAACGAAAGATTTAAAAGAAGAAATCAAGAAGTTGCAAGATAAAAATGTTGCGTTGTGTGCTGCTCCTAAAGAGGTTAAAAACCCTATGGCAGATAATAAAGCGCTACGCACTGATATCAAGGCTTTGCAGGATAATATAAAGCCACTATTGATGCCTTGCACGCTGCTCTCAAGGAAGCTAAAAACCATATGGAAGAAAATACAGCATTAAGCAAGGACGTTAGGGTTCTGCAGAATGATATCAAGACATTATTGGAAGACAATGCTGCCTTGCACGCTGCCCTTGAGGAGGTTAAAAACCCATATGGTTAGGGTTCTGCAGAATGATATCAAGACATTATTGGAAGACAATGCTGCCTTGCGTGCGACTCTCAAGGAGGTTAAAAACCCCAAGGAAGTAAATCATGCATAACGCAACAACATCAATGCTCTACAGGATGATATCAGGACACTATTGAAGGATAATGCCGCCTGGCACACCACTCTGGAGGAAGAGAAAGAAGCAAAGGATAACATCACTGAGCAAATGAAAACTCTAATGGATTAGATGGATCAGAATTCACGAATGAATGATGTGATCCTCACAGGGCTCAGAATTACACCCGGCTCAAAAGATAGGGAAGCTCATAACAGAGGAGAACCAGATGGAATGAATGTTCCTTCAGCAAAGCAACAGATTGTCAGCTTCCTACAATCAAGGGAGGTGGATGTAGATATCAACACCATTGATACTTGCATCCCACTGTATGGTAGAAACAACACCACACCTGCCGTCATCAAGTTCATCAACAGGGAATTCAAAACTGCACTGCTGAAACTGAAAAAGAACTTGAAAGGCACAAACGTCTACTTAAATGAACATCTGACAAAACACAACGCTGACATTGCCAAGAAAGCACGAGACTTGAGGAAGCAGGGAAAGATACACAGTACTTGGAGCACCAATGGAAAAATGTACATCAAGCTACACGGAGGTCCAGGAGAAACAGGAGTGCTGGTTGTCAAAGATATCAACGATCTGGATACATACTAAACATCATGTAATCATGATAATAAGGATAAATAGTATACAACCCACAAAAACAGTAAAATTACATTCAATAATACGAACATTGATATCAACGTGGAAATGGCACGTTCAACAAAGTATTAAAATCAGGAACTCAAGTACTTACCTTTAATGACACTCACAGTACAACAGCAAGACAGAAAGATGTTGATCCGGAAATCAACACTTTATTTTTAAAAGAAAATATTATACATGCATGTATGTGTATGTATGTAATATATATGTACTTATGTATGTATACTGTACATATGAATGTATGTGTGTATGCATGTATATACACTGTATGTATATATGTATTAGCAAATCATGTGAGAAGGGGGTAGGATTAAATAAGCTCTGCTTCTTCCTACTCCTTTTCAGACATGTAGAATGTAACATGAATAATTGTTTGTACAATGTATGCATGTTCAAAACAAAAAACCAAACCAAACACGATGAACTATATCTGTCGGAGTAACACAAAGCCTTAAAAGGCCTCAAGCCACTGCTGAGCAGTATATTTCCGACTGTAGCTGTGGATGTGTTGCTTGTGAGTTTGTAAAGTTAACTCTAGGTTATAAATTATGCCTTCCACGTGTATTATAAAGGGTTGTGGCAATAAGCCGAAAAGTTGGTCATCTTTGAGATTCCACAAGGTACCAACTAAACCACAAGACAGACTGAAGAGTGGATACGACCTGCTCTTAACTTTGCTACAAAGCCACCCCAATTAGAGCGGACATTGGAAGTAACTGTTTTCCTTATAGATCCATGAAATGTTTAGCAGTAGTGCCAAGGGAGGTAAGGGGGTGTCTTACCTGATAACATGTAGCTTATTCTCCATATATTCAGGCTTAAAAGACAAGGTTCTGGTTCCTCATTTGTCCAAAAGTAGTTGTGTGCGTTGGTAAAACCTCACTCCTTCGGAATGCTCGTCTGGTAGTCCGGGCTTTTAGCCAAAGGGTGAGCGCTTTCGTCTCCTATTCCAGATGTCCTGGTGTTCAAACCCCAGTGCGGGCAGTGTGAAGCACATAGGTTAATTGTCCATGGTTAGACAACACGCTGTTTCTATGCTGCTGTTGTTTATGAAAGTACCTTTAGCTCCTATTGGAGATGTGAAATCAATGCGCCTAGGAAAGAAGTTCGGTAATGTTTAAAATAATCAAAATAAGGCAAAAATACTGTAAATATTATATGTATATCATAAATGTGCCTGTTAATGCATGATAACAGCATGTATGTGAAACAATAAAGCATTGTCCGAGTTTTTTTTTTAGAGGGCTTCATTGTCAAAGTACTAGGTGGGTGCCATTACATGCACTGTTAGATCCCTCACGCTAACTTGCTTACTGTCTTTAGAACGCACAGAAAAGGGAAAGAGATGTTCATGTTTCACATAAGTATTGTGGATGATAGGCAAAATTCCAAAAGAATTGCAGTTTTCCTTTAATGGCAGTAGAGACTGCCTCCTGCCCTTGTAGGATGTAAATGACTTCACCAGTAACATAATTGCAAACTTGCATGCTTCATGTCAACTTGGTGACGTTACTCAAACATTCTAACCATTTGACACATGACACTTTTCCGTAATTCCATATTTTCCGTACATCGTTTAGGTTCATCTCTTCAATTTCTACACATGTGATCTTCACGTGTACCTTAAAGATTTTTTTCAAAACAACAACTTGTACAAAAGTGTGCCAACATCAAAGACTGAACTAAAAAGACTTGACTTGTTGACAGCGTATTTTAAATTTGTTGACTGGTTAAAGACCATTGTAGAAATACTTGTTGACTTGTTATATAGTGTATTTAACAGTGTTGTGACACTAATAAGTATGTGATAAAAAGTGAAAATGTGTCGAGAATCAAGTGACCGAAACCCAACCTGCTCAGGTACGTGTGACGTCAGCCGGGGCCCCGCCCCTCCCCTCTGTTGGCTGGCTAGTGTCACGTGGTCTAGCAGCGACAAACCTTAATGGCGGAGCTGCTGTTTGTTGTCCTACATGGCGGAAACACGTCATCAATTACACTTCCCCTTTCGCGACGTCACCTGCCGCTTACTCCTGTGAACGTTGTGAGCGGCTTTTGCGGGGAACCTACTCTACGTCTAACCGTAAAGATTCATCCAGAACCTTCCGGCGCCCCACCTGATCAACTACAAAGGCGGCTGACCAGCCAAACCTGCCGCACGTGTGCCGAGTCATCAGAAGTTTGCGGCTCGTGGCGCGCCCTGTGACGTATGACGTCATCACTTTGTCTCGCCGAAGTGATCCAGACTGGGGGGACCCCTACATCAACGTACGTGCTTGAACACTCCAAACTGCCGATGTCACACTAAAGAGCCGCCATTCTGTTTCCATGGCGACGAAGGGGGAGCAGAGCGTTGGTAATATGGATTATTGATAATCATTCATATTATAGACAGAAAGCCTGTCATTATCACCTCCGCCAAGGAGGTTATTTTTTTGCTTGCATTTACCTGTTTTTTTGCTTTTCTAGTTCTTTATTCTGACAGTCATAGGTTTATATGGCAGCTTGTCATGATTTTATGCTTGTCATGCTTTTATTTTCATAGCCAGCTAGTGACCGTTGATATGAACGTCTTACATTAGCTTACATTAGCCTTATCTTTAGGCACGGCGGAGTGCTTGTTTTCAATCAAAATCAGAGTCAAGTTGACAAAAAAGGTTTTATTGTCATGTGGAGGCGGAGCTTGTCGTCAAACATGCTGAAGGAAAAATAAACAGGAAGTTCCTTAAGTGTTCCGCATCTTGGTTAAAAGGACTTCTGAACATACCTGTTTTTTTGTGCTTCTTTAAAAATCAGCTCCACACTGTAGAGTATTTTATTTTGAAAAACACGCTGTGCTCCTGCACATCGGTTGTGATGCACCACTCTTGTTTGTTGCCATGGTGACAACTGGTTTCCTCCGGAGCATGAAGGCACTTAATGTCACCCGGTTGCCCCGCCCACTGAGGACGGTGCCCAGCTGTGACATCATTGGCGGGTGGGGTCACCATGCAGCCATGATAGCACTGATTGAGAGAGCGGGAAGGGCGGGGCTCAAAGGAGTCTGAGGCCGTGGGGGTCACCTGTGTCGGCCAATCAGAGTCAAGCTCAAAGTTATACCCAGCCGCCATAAACAGGGTGAGCAAAGTGGGGCCAGTGACCTCAGGTCTATGGGACAGAAAAGATAGGATCAACGTTTTCATAGTTTGAGGCTGACAAAGTGAGCACTCACTTTTGGGCGGAGGATCTTTGCAGTCCCCCTCCTCTATGGTGACATTGTCGATGGCAATGTCCCCCTCAATGCCGGCGCCGCGCACGCCCTCCATCACCACCTAGCGCAGAAAACACATGCAAGTGACATTTTCAACTATGGACGACGTCCAATTACAGCTCTTCCTGCTTGAACGTGGCTTAGCTGTCAGCAGTGAGGACGCTTTTGATATGGTTGTGTGACCATCTGATGTCTACTGGTGAGCAAGTATGGTTATACCTGAAAGGCTGCGGTGGGGCGGATGCTGACGGCGGCTCGTCGCCAGCGGTCACCTTGGTTCCCGCTCTGACTCCATACTGACTCATCTGTCGCCGTCTCACCTTTCTGACGCAGTAGGACATTGAGCGCTCCTGGCATGGCAAACAGGAAGTATTTGATTCCGAGCGTCCAATGCCAACAAAGTGTGCACGGCGATGAGTGCGACCTCACCTATATGCTTCCCGTACATGTGGTAGTAGAAGGCCAAGCAGTAGGTGGCGCCGCCTATAGAGCCCATGTCGAAAGAGGGTGACAGGAGGCGGGCCTTGTCGCCCTCCAGTCTTGGCCTGGATGTTTCGATGTACATGTAGAAGCCTGCCAGATACCACCATGGCGGTCATAACAATTACCACTCCAACACAATTTAGCTCTTTTATTTGTATTAACAGAAAAACTTTGGTTAGCATACACCCCAGTTAGCGTGTTTTAAATATGGCTAGCGTGTTGTCTTGTTAATAAATATGCTGAGTGAGTCCAACAGTGTCCTTATTAGCATGCAAAGCTGTGCAAGGTCATTGGAATCACCAAGACCCACACAACCCCCTATTATGGATGCGATGACTCATGCTTACCATTGCACACGACATGACTCGACGGGATACAGTGAGGGAAAAAACTATTTGAACCCCAGCTGATTTTGTAAGTTTGCCCACTAACAAAGAAATGATCAGTCTATAATTTCAATGGTAGGTTTATTTGAACACTGAGACAACAATGACAAAAAAATCCAGAAAATGCGTTTCAAAAAGAGTTATAATTTGCATTTCCATTAAGGAAATAAGTATTTGATCCCCTATCCGTCAGCAAGATCTCTAGCTGACGAGCTGACATTGGCAGCCCTCTCAGCTCGTTACCTGTATAAAAGAAACCTGTCCACTGAAGCAATTAATCAATCCAGATCCCAAACTCTGCACCATGGCCAAGACCAAAGAGCTTTCCAAAGATGTCAGGGACAAAATTGTGGACCTACATAAGGCTGGAATGGGCTACAAGACCATCGCCAAGCAGCTGGGTGAGAAGGTGACAACAGTTGGTGCAATTATTCGCAAATGGAAGAAACATAAATTAACTGCCAATCTCCCTCGGTCTGGAGCTCCATGCAAGATCTCACCTCGTGGAGTTTCAATGATAATGAGAACGGTGAGGAATCAGCCCAGAACCACTCGGGAGGAGCTTGTCAATGATCTCAAGCATCTGGGACCATAGTCACCACAAAAACAGTTGGTAACACACTACGTCGTGAAGGACTGAAATCCCGCTGTGCCCGCAAGGTCCCCCTGCTCAAGAAAGTCCATCTACGGGCCCTTTTGAAGTTTGCCACTGAACATCTGACTGATTCAGAGGAAGACTTGGTGAAAGTGTTGTGGTCAGATGAGACCAAAATTAAGCTCTTTGGCATCAACTCAACAGCATAGGAATGCTGCCTATGACTCCAAAAACACCGTCCCCACCGTCAAATATGGAGGTGGAAACATTATGCTTTGGGGGTGTTTTTCTGCCAAGGGGACAGGACAATTGTACCGCTACAAAGGGAGGATGAGTGGGGCCATGTACCGTCAAGTGTTGGGTGAGATGGGTCGTGGTTGGGTATTCCAGCATGACAATGATCCAAAACACACGGCTAAGGCAACAAAAGATTGGCTCAAGAAGAAGCATATTAAGGTCATGGAGTGGCCTAGTCTGTCTCCAGACCTTAATCCCATAGAAAATCTGTAGAGGGAGCTGAAGGTTGGAGTTGCCAAACATCAGCCACAAAACATTAATGACTTGGAGAGGATCTGCAAAGAGGAGTGGGCCAAAATCCCCCCTGAGATGTGTGCAAACCTTGTGGCCAACTACAAGAAACGGCTGACCTCTGTGAATGCCAACAAAGGTTTTGCCACCAAGTAGTGAAGCAAGTTATTCAAAGGGATCAAATACTTATTTCCTTCATGGAAATGCAAATAATTTGTAACTCTTTTAGAAACTGATTTTTCTGGATTTTTTTTTTGTCCTTGTTGTCTCTGTGTTCAAATAAACCTACCATTGAAATTATAGACTGATCATTTCTTTGTTAGTGGGCAAACTTACAAAATCAGCTGGGGTTCAAATAGTTTTTTCCCTCACTGTATACACCATACTACCTGATGTCTGGAAGGCACCACAGACTCCCAATTGACCTGGTTATTGGGCTTCCAACCCCAGAGGGTTCTGGTGACCACATTGAGTATGTCCAAACATTGCATGACTGCTTGTCTCTGGCCTATGCTCGGGCCAGTCAGGCCTCTCAAAATGCCAAGGACAAGAAAGCAAACTCCCACGTGTTTGAACCAGGTGACAGAGTCCAGTTGAAAGTGTGCCATGTTGAGGGATGGCAGAAGATCGGGGATAAATGGGAAGCTCGACCATATGTGGTGGTGAAAAAGCAATCCAATATACCGGTTTATGTTTTTTGGTCTGAGAGTGGGGAAACGGAAACAGTAGTTCACTGCAATCTCCTTACGCAGTGCATGTTTCTTCCAGTAGATCAGGGAGGTGGAATGTCAGCTAGAGAAAATTCAAATGGAGATGGAAACAGTGTGGATGAAGTGAAAGATGGACGTGAGGAGGAAATTGATGTGAATGTGGAAGATGGCAATGTTAACTTTGAGGATCATGTGGAGACAAGGAGAAATCTCCCAAGAAATATAGCTCCGCCAAAAAGACTGAGTTTGGAGTCACAGGTAGTGAGGTCAGATGAAGATCAGATGAGGATAGCAAAGGGTAGAAGGCTGTGGCAGAGAGCCATAGCAAGAGGAGTAGTAGGGTGCAATGCACATTCGCCTGAGTCACTGTTTCATATATCAGTTTTTATTGCTTGACTGGAACTGTGATGGCATTTTGTCAAAATAAATGTTTTTGTATTCTTTGTCTCTATGATGGCAAGAGTGCCATTAGTTAAAGAAGGGGTATATGTAGGCAGTGGCGTAATTGTGTCAACACGGGTCACTGTAGTTTCTGCACCTCACTTTCTGTTGTTCTGGTCTCTCGTGGTTTCATTTGTGTGGGTGTGTCGTCTTTGTTGCTGGCTGACCTTGAGTTGCATTTTCTTTATGTGAAGTGCAATTAAAGAAGTCGTATGTCAGCACCACAATCGCTCCCTGGTTCATGGTCATCTCCATCCATCCCATCAAATACACAATGCAGAGCCACAGAGGTGCATCCACCAGACCATCGAGCATAAGGGTTACAATAATAATAAATAAGAATAACGTTTTGGGGTTTCTGGAACGGATTAATTTTATTTACATTTTTTCTTATGAGAAAAATGTACAGTATTCGGTTAGAGTCGGACCTTCTGGAATGGATTAATGATGCTGTACAGGGGCATGCTGTACAGTATAAACAAACTCATAATACACACATAAGTCAGGAGGTCACTAAAAACAGGATTTGTGGAAGAATGCAAGCTTCCTGTTGCTTGATTGTTGAATGAATCAAATGTGACATTGCGTGATCTTCCATGAAGAGGAACAAATAAAATGGTGTGTGTGGGGGATTAAAGTGCTGTTAATATTCTTCATATCATCTGTGCAAGATGAACACAACTCTAGCACACGACAACCTAGCATTGCTTCTTCTGCTTTCAGTGTGTTACGTTTTTGATTGTGCATGTGTTTTTTTTTTTACCTTGCTTGGAGCCGCTGTGGTCAGCACTGGGTCCAGTGTTTGGTGTGTATTTGGTGTCACGTGACGCAGCACTGTGACGTGTCCAGTCAAAGTCGTCACTTTTGTCCTGAGAGAAGAGACACAAGGCCTCGTCCTCGAAATCACACTGGAACTCCCCTGGACACATATATAGTCATTTGTAGTCATTTGTGAGGAGTAACTCAAAAGACTAATTAAATTACTAAGAAGGACTCACTGAGGTGTGGATTCACTGGGGCTGTCAGAGAGGAAGACAACACTTGTTAGACTCTCAACGCAGCGTTCACACGCAGTTTAAGTCTGGCGGCTGACATGTGTGTGACGTACGGCTGTAGGCGATGATGCGCTCTGTGGCGTCACCCTCGCCATAGCGGGTGATGGGGGTGAGGCGGACCAGGTAGGACTCAGGCTTGACCAGTTCAGTCAGGTTGTATGTCAGCAGCTCCCCCTTATGGATGGTTCCCTCTATGGCGATCTCCTGCTCCCACAAGCGCGACTGTCCCACCTCACACACACACACACGAACATCACACAAGAAGTCCATACAAGTCCCGCTCACTTGGGTGACATGTGACCTCGAGAAAGCATGCAGCACCTGTCTGATGCCCAGCCTGTAGGCTAGGATGCGGTCCACCCCACTGGGCTCCATTTGAGTCCACTGCAGCTTGAAGCCATAAGACTGAGGCTGGTTCTGCCACAGGGCCCTCTGCGTGTCGTAGTACAATTCTGGAGGGTACGCCTTCCCTGAAGTGTAAGGGAGTGGAGGGGTCAAAGGTCAACCAGCAACCTCGGCTAACAGACTAACAACACATTTTCTTTAGGTACTCTTGTCAAAGAAATGTAAGACTCGGGAAGATGAAGATTAGAAGCATTTTTAAATGCTTTAATAAGCTCTGATCAGTATTTTATGCTGCCAATTCCGATCATCCATGAGTAAGATGGTCTGATACTGATACCAGTCACATGGATTAACTGCTCATTTTTCAATGTATTATGAGTAGTATTGGCCAGGTCCTCCGTTAGGCATTTTCATGGGGCTATAGCAAATAGATAATCATTAAAAATAAACATTTGGGCGTATTGTCTTTTTTGCTTTATTTGTGTGAAAGGATTTTTGTACTTTTGACACAAACCTGAATTTAAAATGCTGAAATTTTGGAGTAATACTAATACAAGGGAAATAAATAAAAATAATATAAAAATATATTGAAATATAAACTAAACAAAACTAGTAGAATAATTACCCATTCATACCCCATGAACGTGATATCCACTTGTAGCTTTCCTGTGGGGCAAGAATGAGCTCCAAACTAACCACATTGCTTGTTTTAAAAACAAAAACACCAGATGCGAGGCAGATATTTCTAGGCCAGCGAGCTAGTTGCCACCAATGTCTGTGTCAAGGTCATTATGATACGCGGAATTTTGGTAGAAACGCTATGTGGGACAGCAGACGTTGTAAATTTGCCATTGCATGCCGATAGGTTATTTGTGATCCACTTTCATTCATTCATTCATTTTCTATAGCGCTTATCCTCATTAGGGTCGTGGGTATGCTGGAGCCTATCCCAGCTGACTTTGGGCGAGAGGCGGGGTACACACTGGACTGGTCGCCAGTCAATGGCAGGGCAGACATACAACCATTCACACTCACGTTCATACCTATGGGAAATTTTGAGTCGCCAATTAACCTAGAGTTTGCCATTTTCCCAAATGAGTGCATATTCCACTGGTTCTACCGTAGTTAAGTATTTCTTGAAATATTCCATTCTTTTGTAGGTTGTTGCCCGTTACAATGTTTGAAAAGACATGGCAGATTGCGACAGTGTCTATGACTTAACCTAACATGTTTCATCAAAGCAAGTTTTGAAGGTGCTCTCAATTTGCACACTTTGCAAGCCCTGTCTATTTTCATAACCGTTGTAATAATTCACAAATCCACTAAAATATGAGGAACTGTGAACATTTGTTGAAATAAAAAACATTACTGTATGCTTTTTATGTCATGTTACTCAAAACTTCTTTAAGCTAGGCAACAGCAGCAGAGGGAGAATCAAATAATGCACTCCCACATAGAAATTCAAATCACCGTGATTAACCGTGCAAACAACAAAAAAAGCAGACAGAAAAAAGACGAGTTTCTTCAAGTAAATAAAAATAAATATGTCATAGCTTATTTTTTACTTAGCTAACTTTAAACAGTCTTTTGTGGTACTCTTGTCACAAGCCCATACAGCCCATACAGGCTAAGAACTTAAGAACTTATCGGTACAAACAGATCACGTGCTTTTTACAGAAATTGGTTGATATTTATTGGTGGCCGATTGATTGAAGCATCCCTAATGATAAGCATATATTTTTTAGGGGTGTCAAATTAAAGCATTAATTGTGATTAATTAATTACAGTTCTATTTAGTACATTTGTGATAGAGCTTATCGTGCTACATAATTGCGAAGAGGCCTTCCTTATGCACCTCAACAATCCAACTGGTCTTATAATTTTGATCGGGAGTGTATATAACTTTGAACATCACATTAAAAATCGGAGGGGATTCTCCTGATTAGCTCACTCAGCCATTGCCAGGGTGGACCTTTTATTCTGCATTCCGACCTTCATCATCGTACATCCTAACCATCATGCTGCATCATGGCCTTAATCCTGCATTATGACCTTCATCATCCTACATCCTATCCGTCACCATGCATCGTGACTTTCTTCCTGCATTGTGAGCGTCCTGCATTATGACCTTCATCATCCTACCTCATGAACTACATCATCCTGCCTTTATGCTGCAGAGCTGATATGTCTTCAAACAAGCTGCGTGGTGCTAAGGAGCTTAACTGTGGAAGTGTCATCGTGCTGACAGGCGCGCTTTCATCTGGGGGTGGGGGCAGGGGAAAATGGTGGGTTGGTGAGGTGTGATGTTTCATTCCGCATGAAAGTGACAACTCGAGCAAGCTCACATCATCTGACCACGCTAATGTTTACAAGTTAAAATCCCTGGCATCAGTCTAAACAAAAGGCATGGTCAAGGCAGAGAGGCGGAGTCACACACAGTTACTGGGTGACTCAGGTGATTCACCTGTGACAAGGAAGGTGCAGCGCCCCGCCCCTGCCTCGTTGCTGATGTCACACGTGTACTCGCCATAGCCTTCTCGGTTGAGAGCGCGCACATGGTACAGCGTGTCGTCCTGCTGGTCGTCAAACTGGCCCACCGTTAGAAGGCGGGACCCCAGTTTCCACTCATAGCGCAGTAGGCGGGCCGGGTGTGCACGCAGCAGGCGGCACGTCAGGCTGAAGGCCCGCCCCAGAGCCTGACGGACCTCTGAGTAGGTGGGCTCCACCACGGGCGGAACTGTGATGCATGACAACATGGGCGTCACGTGGGTTAGCATGGCATTTAGTGTGTGTGTACGTGTGCTTTACCCACACTGCACCACCAGCTGGATGAGCGCCTGTCTGGGCTTGACGTTGAAGCCGTTGTATTGGCTGGTTTGGCAGCAGTAGGTCCCGCCCATCTCTCGTGTCACGTTGCCCAGCCTCAGCACGCCATCGTAGCTTTCTGTCTGGGGGGAGGCATCGACTGTGAGAGGTGTGGCCACCGAGTTCTCCTCCAGGCGGGACCACAGGACGATGGGTTTGGGTTTGCCCGACACCAAACACTGCAGTTCCACGGTGTCACCCTCCTGAGCGATGATATGAGAGCGCCCCCTGGGGACGCTGAGCTCGGGAGGAACTGCAGCCACACACAGGAAGCCAAGAATCTTAACGCCAACCAAATGAGATCCTGTGACCTTCGACCTAGCCTCAAGGCCCTCCTTTACCTGTGGTGGAAGAGATGTTGACATCGATGCTGATCTCAGGACTTCCTCCATCCCTCAGTGATGCTACGCATGTATATGTGCCAAAGTCGGTGAACTTAAGGTCGATGATGTCGAGGTTGGTTACGCCTGGCGACACCTCGGCATCTGTATGGGTGATGACCATTCGCTCGGAGCTCCTCAGTGGCCGTCCGTTCTTCAGCCAGCCAAACTGCAGCTCCTCAGGGGGAGTGGCCTCCACTTGGCAGCTTATCTTTACCTCTCGCCCGATCTGTATGTGGTCGTCATTGTGATACGGGTCCGGCGTGATCCAGAAGCGTGCTTTGCGAAGACCTGGCCAGGAAACGAAGTGTGCATTTTAGACAACTTCCTGTTGTTAGCGTGTTATCATTGACTAGCATAAAAAGAGTGTGTCCTTCACAAGGACGCTCCACATGATCACATGACCTAGCTGTTTCAGCCTCTGACAGCTCTCCCCACAGGCCAACGGTTCCACTACTAGACCAAACTTTTGGCTAATAAACATGCAATTGTTCACTAAGCAGCACCTTAGCCGCACCTCTGACCAGAATGTTGGTAGACTTCCTGGCGGCGTTTCCAACGTTGTTGGACGCCACGCAGCTGTAACCGCCGCCGTCCTCGATGGTGACGGTGGGTATGGTCAGCGTGCCACCCTTCATCACACTTCTCTTCGGGAGATCCTCTCCCCCGGGCCTCACCCAATTCAGTGTGGGAGGAGGGGTCCCGCTGGATGCCACACACACCAGCGTGACCGTCTCCCCAGGGTTTACCACCAGGGGGTCGTCCATTAAGAGCTTAATGGAGGGAGGGGCTGGTGGGGAAAACAAACAAACCAGCAATTACTTTGTGCCCGGTGGAGAGACATCCACGTGCACACCTGTTCTGTTGTTGAGACTGAAGTGTGCACTTTTGTCTGCGATGCCGCACACGTTCCTGACGGAGGCGATGCAAGTGTAGTTGGCATAGTCTTGAGGACGAAGATTCTTCAACTTCAGGATCTTTGTCTCACCCTGAAACAAGAACACACATGCATGCACAAACATGTATGTACTAATTGTTCATGTGTTGATAAAAACGACAACAAGTGAATGAGCATTAGAGAGTGATACACGGAAATACATTTTCATTCCGGTCCCATCCCACACCTGCAGAAAAAAATCCTGTCCCGTGACATAAAAATGACAAAATGACTGGCACTCTCATCCCGCTCCCTTTCAAAATGACTCCCGCTCCTGTACCCCTCCCATTTTTTTCTGTGGGCAATACAGTGAATTTGATTTAATCTTGTCCGCATTCTTTATTTCAGATTACTTTGTGTTCTGCAGTTGTTTTTTGTAAAGACATGGCAACAGGAACAGTTCATCTGTGCATGGGGCATATGTTATCATAATTAAGATGCAATAGGGCACAAGACAAATAATACGTGGCTTGTAGTCCATACCGTTTTTCAATGAAGGATCAGCTGTCTAGTGCATGAGTTACGCCATGTCTACCAAAGTTGAATAAACCCAAACATAACACATAAAGTTGCATTTTACTAATCTCTTGAGCAATTGACAACTTGCACCAAACAAGAGAACAGTCCTTGATGAACAAAAGTGCATATAGGCATTACCTTCACAAGTCACATATGTCACATTAGTCAAATGTACCGGAATTTTGGAAAAACAGAAAAAGTGCACCAACTGCAAATATGTAATTAGGATTTTTTATTTACAATTTTTTTGATTAATCGGTTTTCAAATTAATTATTCATTTTTTATTTAACGCTTATTTAGTTAAAGGAAAGATGACAAAATGACAAAATACCTGTTTCCAATGAACTGCAAATGTAAGCTAAAATATATTTTAAAAAATCTATTTGCCTAACATGAGTTTCTATATGCTGTAATTGAGCAATTAGGGTATGCGTTTAAAGACACCACATTAAGTTGAATTCACATGTTTTGAATGTATTTGTGCAGTTTCCTAGCAGACTTAAATACTGATAAGAAGATCCACTTATTGTTCTTCTTACCCCTCTTGTTTTTTTGCTCACACATAAACGCATAATAAAGATGTTCGAAGTTCGGGGTTTACGTGAATGCACCTCGAGATTGAGGAAGAATAACGAACAGGACGAACAGAAGTGTTTGTGAGTTGGAGATACATACAGTATGTAGTATTGGAACTGCACTGCTGTTCATGTGTTCAGGTCAGTTATAGCTAGTCTGTAGTTAGATGTAGTTTTTTCCTGTACCATCCCAATGATTAATACAGTAGTAAAGTTGACTCCAATCCAAAAAAATATCAGGCTCTATTGAACATGCTAGCAGCTGAGGATGTGAGTAGCTGTGGCGAGGCGAAGGAGGTAGACCCACCCACCTGTGTGAAAAATGGTTCGTAGATGTCCACGCCGGCATCCACACCTTGTGACAGAACCTCTCGGCCTCGCCGCCATGTGTAGTGCACAGGGGGGTTGGATGTGGCGACGCAGCGCAGGAAGACGGTCCTCTCAAAGTAGAAAAGCTCCTTGGCGTCACCCACACTCTGATGCACCGTGATCAGCGGCTCATCCAAAACTGACACAGAGGAGTGACGGGAGGCATTAACGTGCACGGCTACTTCGGTATGCAAGACCTGAAAACTAATGCCCCCTGAAGGCGTCACACCGGACTTTTGCACTTTCAGGTACCTCACACTACATTTGGACAACAAGAGCTGCCTACTAGTGGAGGCAGAGTGGGTTTCAATACGTAAGTAAAGACAAAGCTGATGTCCACTACAGTGTGGACATGTAGACACTGTGGACACAAGGACATGCAGAAAGTGTGTGTGTCCTCACAATAGACATCCACTCGTACAGAGCGAATGGCTGGCGATCCCATTCCATTGTCTGCCTTGCAGTAGTAGCGGCCTCCCTGGTGGCGATCAATTTTTTCAATCTTCAAAGTTTCGTTGTGTGGGGAAGATTCGCCTTGACGCTCTGACGCGCCGCCTGCCGTTTTAGTCCAACGTACCTGCAAGACAGGAAGTGATTATTTGGTGTCAAAGTTTATAGCAATTTTCATTTTTGCTTGACCATAAATCATGTCTCTTACTGCACACTGTGTGTGTGTAACCAGTTTTTAGGTTCAACATGATTGGTTGATTGATTGGTGTGATTTCAATCACATTAACTTTTCATTCCTGATTGCGCTTCACTAAAAGTCAGCTTTAATCAAAACCAAGTCTGCTTTTATTCTGATAGAACAAGTAGAAAACACTTCAGGTCAAAGAGTGTTACCTGAGGCCGGGGGTGCCCAGTGACCAGACACAGTACTTCCAGTGTTTCCCCTTCTCGGATGGTGTAAACACGCTCATTGTGTCGCTCCTCTTCCACGTTGCACGCCGGGCCGGAGTGCACAATGCGAACTGTAGGTGGCGCTGTGGAAGACAAAACATTTCCAAAATAAAAGCTGCATCATTTTTTCCAGTGTGTACACCATGTTCTCTTGTTGCCATGACAACACAACGCTCTTCTTGGAGGTGAAAAATGTAACCAAAAAAAACTTTCAGGATCTCCATGACAACCGTTAAACACCTTTGAATGATTGAACCGCCAAAAGGTTTTACAAAAACTTAACAAACATCCAGGAAATTACCTCATAGGGCAGGAAGTACACATGCTGCTCTAAAACAATAATAATCATAACAATAATTACAACTAATAATAATTATTATTATTCTCAATCCCACTGACATGCCTTCCATAGAGGAAGCAGAGTCTGAGGATACGTACGCGGACAGTTCTATCACCGTGGCTGAGGTAATTGGGGTAGTTAAATCACTCCCCAGTGGCAAGGCTCCGGGGGTAGACGAGTTCCGCTCGGAATTCCTCAAGGCTCTGGATGTTGGAGGACTGTGTTGGTTGACACGCCTCTACAACATTGCATGGAAGTCAGGAACAGTACCTCTGGACTGGCAGACCGGGGTGGTGGTCCCCATTTTTAAAAAGGGTGACCGGAGGGTGTGTTCCAACTATAGGGGGATCACACTCCTCAGCCTTCCTGGGAAAGTCTACTCCAGGGTGCTGGAGAGAAGGGTACGACCGTTAGTCGAACCTCGGTTAGAGGAGCTGCAATGTGGTTTTCGTCCCGGTCGCGGAACACTGGACCAGCTCTACACCCTTGCAAGGGTACTCGAGGGTATGTGGGAGTTTGCCCAACCAGTCTACATGTGCTTTGTGGACCTGGAAAAGGCATTCGACCGTGTCCCTCGTGGTGTCCTGTGGGGGGTGCTCCGGGAGTACGGGATTGATGGTCCGCTTCTACGTGCCATTCGGTCCTTGTACAATCGAAGCAGGAGCCTGGTTCGCATTGCCAGCAGTAAGTCGAGCTTGTTTCCGGTGAACGTTGGCCTCCGCCAAGGCTGCCCTTTGTCACCGATTCTGTTCATAATCTTCATGGACAGAATTTCTAGGCGCAGTCAAGGTGTTGAGGGAGTCCAGCTTGGTGACCTTAGGATCTCGTCTCTGCTATTTGCAGACGATGTGGTCCTTATGGCCTCATCAGGCTGTGACCTTCAGCGTTTACTGGAGCGGTTTGCAGCTGAGTGTGAAGCTTCTGGGATGAGACTCAGCACCTCCAAATCCGAGGCCATGGTTCTCAGTCGGAAACGGGTGGACTGTACCCTCCGGGTTGGGAGTGAGGTCTTGCCTCAGGTGGAGGAGTTCAAGTATCTCGGGTTCTTGTTCACGAGTGAGGGAAGGTTGGAGCGTGAGATCGACAGACGGATCGGTGCAGCGTCTGCAGTAATGCGGTCGCTGTACCGGACCGTCGTGGTGAAGAGAGAGCTGAGCCGGAAGGCAAAGCTCTCTGTTTACCGATCGATCTACGTTCCCACCCTCACCTATGGTCATGAGTTATGGGTCATGACCGAAAGAATGAGATCGCGGATACAAGCGGCGGAAATGAGTTTCCTTCGTAGGGTGGCTGGACTCACCCTAAGAGATAGGGTGAGGAGCTCGGCCATCTGGGAGGAGCTCAGAGTAGAGCCGCTGCTCCTTCACATCGAGAGGAGCCAGTTGAGGTGGCTCGGGCATCTAGTCCGGATGCCTCCCGGGCGCCTCCCTGGTGAGGTGTTTCGGGCATGCCTAGTTGGGAAAAGGCCCCCGGGAAGACCTAGGACACGCTGGTGGGACTATGTCTCACAGCTGGCCTGGGAACGCCTTGTTGTCCTCCCGACGGAGCTGGAAGAGGTCGCCGGGGACCGGGAAGTCTGGACTTCCCTACTGAAGCTGCTGCCCCCGCGACCCGGACCCGGATAAGCGGTGGAAAATGGAGTGGAAAGTGGAATAATTATTAGAAGTTCCAGTAGTGATATTATTAATAGCAATAATTAGACAAAATAATAATCATTACCAACTACAAACAAATTTTTTATGCATCCATCCATTTTCTATGCCGCTTATCCTCATTAGGGTCGCGGGTATGCTGGAGCCTATCCCAGCTGACTTCGGGCGGGAGGTGGTGTACAACCTGGACTGGTCGCCAGTCAATCGCAGGGCAGACGACAACCATGCACACTCACAGTCACACTCTAATGGACAATTGAGAGTCGCCATTTAATCCTAACATTCTTGTTTTTGGAATGTGGGAGAAAACCGGGGTACCTGGAGAAAACCCACGCACGCACGGGGAGAACATGCAAACTCCACCCAGAGATGCCCAATGGAAATTCGAACCCTGAACCTTCTGACTGTGAGGCCAACATGCTACCCAGTCAGCCACCGTGCGGCCTATAATTATATATAATAAATAACTATAACAATATAGCAGTGGATGAATCATTTGAAGAAGATGAGGATGAAGGTAAAAAAGAAAGAAGTGGGAGGGGCTTGAGAGGGTGTCCTACTTTTTCGTTTCTATTTTTAGATTTAGATTTTTTTTCTCTACAATGACTGCTGATGCCATCAAATACACCCACACACTCACACGCACACCCACACACACACAGAGAGAGGTGTAAGGTTCCATTAGTGAAGTGTGTGTGTGTGTGTGTTGATGACAATTCAGTATATTAGGAACAGTGTGAGGTCAGATTAAGCCTGTTATACTTGGCGCTTCCTGTGTGGCTGTGTTACATAAATGGTCTTTGCTGCAGGCAGTCAGTCAGTGGGCCGGACTAAAATAACTGCTCACATCTGATTGGCTGTAAGCATCACGCTCTCATGCATAAGTAATGAGGCCAACTGAATGATGAATGGAAACCACCTGACGACGGTGTGACCTCACACACACACACACACGTAATTTAAAAAGACCAAATCCACAGCCTAATCGTAGGACCTGAGGGCGGTGCCAGCTGACTGCCAACATGTGTGGTTGCTTAGCAACACCTTATTTTAAAATCTCACTTCCTGGTACGTGCACAAGAAGGAGTGGTTTTGTTCGTGTGATGAAGAACTCATCTGTGTCCCATCTTGTTCATCGGTGGATATTGCAGCAAAGTGAAGCACTACACTGTTAGCCTACAGGTAGAAGTGAGGACCAATCAGACCATACGTTACTGCTGGTGTGACAAAGAACAAGAAGCACTTGACTCACGCTGGCTTCGTTTCATCTGTTGATGCTGCAGGACCTTTCTCTGACTCACACGTGTGTGTGTGTGTGTGTGTGTGTGTGTGTGTGTGTGAGAGAGAGAAAGAGAGAGAGAGAAATAAGGCTCCTTTTCTTTCAGTTTTTTCTCCTAAGAACATGAAGCTAACCAATTAGCCAGCAGAAAAAAGGAAACAAGAAGCAAAAAACTAAAGTACTCTTTTGGGGGCGTGGCAAATGTACATGCTGCTGACCTAATGTTTTAACTCAGGTAAGATTCAGGACGTTTTCTTATTCTGTTCTGAGGTGTGCATGAGGTTTGTTACACTGTCATCTAGTGTATGGAGTTGGAACGACAAGATACACAGACAGACATTCTTAATACAAAGTGTGTGTGAGCGAGGGCCTACAAGTAGTGCCAAATCTATCGGCGGTCTAAATGTATTTGTGGTGGGCCGCCACAAATAAATAAATGTATGGGAATACCGTCATTGGGTCAACACAGCTGACATGTGTGTGTCCGTGTGTGTTTTTTGGATGAACTTGATGTCAAGTCTCCAGAGGCCCTGGATGCTGTGGGCGTGTCTTGGGTGACACAACCCTGCAGCATTGCGTGGACGTCGGGGTCGGTGCCCCTGGACTGGCAGACCGGGGTGGCGGTCCCGCTTTTCAAGAAGGGGGACCGCAGGGTGTGTTCTAACTATCGTGGGATCACACTCCTCAGCCTTCCCGGTAAGGTCTATTCAGGGGTTCTGGAGAGGAGTATCCGCCGGATAGTCGAATCTCAGATTCAAGAGGAGCAGTGTGGTTTTCGTCCTGGTCGTGGAACTGTGGACCAGCTCTATACTCTCGGCAAGGTCCTTGAGGGTGCATGAGAGTTTGCCCAACCCGTCTACATGTGTTTTGTGGACTTGGAGAAGGCATTCGACCGTGTTCCTCTGGGAATACTGTGGGGAGTGCTCCGGGAATATGGGGTATCCCACTACCTAATCCAGGTGTTCAGGACACGTCCAACCGGTAGGAGGCTTCGGGGAAGACCCAGGACACGCTGGAGAGACTATGTCTTTCAGCTGGCCTGGGAACGCCTCGGCATTCACCAGGAAGAGCTGGACGAAGTGGCCGAGGAGAGGGAGGTCACGGCTTCCCTGCTTAGGTTGCTGCCCCTGCGACCCGACCTCGAATAAGCGGAAGAAAATGGATGGATGTATGGATGATGTCAAGTCACGTGCACACAAAGGTCAAAGATGGCAAGCAAAATGATGATTTTGACCAGGATGTGTTGATGTAATGACAGTGAAGAGTGTGCATGAGGCTATGAAGAGCACAGATGTTACTGCCTAATCCCACTAACACGCACGCACACACACAAACACACGCTCACAGTGATGTAAGAGGCCGCGTAATCCAGGTGGTCACGTGACTTGAAACAGGAAGTGATCCTCATGATGACCTCACAAAAGTTCTAGTTCTGTCCTGAGGGGCTGCCAACAATCACAGGCGTGCTACCAGGTATGATGTGACAGGTGACCTTGACAAGTGTTCCCCTGGAACGTGCACCTGACAGGAAGTGTGCCACACAGGTCATGTGACCTGGCCGCCATGTTGGAGTGGAGGCTTTTCCCTGAGCTATGTGACGTCACGCCGGTGCGTGTGTCTGCGCGCGTCTACCTTCCCGTCACGCAGACACGCTGTCAATCACGACAAGGTCACACAACGCACTACGTGCTTACCGTACACGCCCTGACTGTGCACGCCGTGCACGAAGCCGCTCACGAGCCACACGAGCGCCACCAGCCGGCCCATCTTCACATCCTGCCCCCGGAACCAGCTCATCTGCCCGGACTCCCTCCGCGTGCACGGTCCGGCCCAGTGACGGAGTCTCACGCAAACATCCGTGCGTGTTCCCGCCAGCAGCCCCCCCACACGGCGGTCAGGTGCTTCTGCTCATCCCGCAGCTCGGCTGGGCTGGGGTGGGGGGGCGCAGGGGGACACCGTGAGCAGGGGCGGCGCTTTAAGCGGTTCTCCTTGATGCTGACATTGGACTTCACCTCAAGAACCTCCGCTCAGAAAGTCGAACGTCCCCACTGACCCTACACCGCGTCCTCCGAGGCCGGCGGGCTCCGTGTCACGAACTCCGAATCCGGTCCATGTTAGCCTAAGGAGGCGGTGCCGGTTGCGGTCCAGCTGTCAGCGGCTCGTCGGCGGGCCGGTGATGGACGAGGACAGTCGGACTGAAGATGAAGATGGACCAGCAGCCCCCTGGATGATACCGGTGAGACGTCAGTGACAGAACAAAGTTCAACGCAGTCGGTAACGATTTTACTTCCGGTGTGGATTTTCAAAATAAACGGATGCTACAGCGTTTTCATCGAATAATGACTAAAAAGCTACATATTACAATCTACTTTTATCTTTTTTTATCTCCCTTGAGATTGTTTTATGGATGGCAAGATTAAATGGCATATACACACACATATATAAATATATTATATATATCCATCCATCCATTTTCTTCCGCTTATCCGAGGTCGGGTCGCGGCGGCAGCAACCTAAGCAGGGAAGCCCAGAGGTCCCTCTCCCCGGCCACTTCGTCTAGCTCTTCCCAGCGGATGCCGAGGCGTTCCCAGGCCAGCTGAGAGACATAGTCTCTCCAACGTGTCCTGGGTCTTCCCTGAGGCCTCCTACCGGTTGGACGTGCCCTGAACACCTCCCCAGGAAGGCGTTCGGGAGGCATCCTAACCAGATGCCCGAGCCAGCTCATCTGGCTCCTCTCAATGCGGAGGAGCAGCGGTTCTACTCCGAGTCTCTCCCGGATGACAGTGCTTCTCACCCTCTCTCTAAGGGAGAGCCCAGCCACCCTGCGGGAAAAAACTCATTTTGGCCGCTTGTACCCGCGATCTTGTCCTTTCGGTCACTACCCAAAGCTCATGACCATAGGTGAGGGTAGGAACGTAGATCGACCAGTAAATCGAGAGTTTTGCCTTTTGGCTCAGCTCTCTTCTCACCACGACAGACCGGTGCAGAGTCTGCATCACTGCAGACGCCGCACCAATCCGCCTGTCCATCTTGCGTTCCATCGTTCCATCACTCGCGAACAAGACCGCGAGGTACTTAAACTCCTCCACTTGAGGCAGGACCTCATCCCCGACCCGGAGATGGCACTCCACCCTTTTCCGGGTAAAACCATGGACTCGGACTTGGAGGTGCTGATTCTCATCCCAGCCGCTTCACACTCAGCTGCGAAGTGATCCAGTGAGAGTTGAAGGTCACTCCTCGATGAAGCCAACAGGACCACATCATCTGCAAAAAGCAGAGATCGAATCGTGCGGCCACCAAACTGAAACCCCTCGACGCCCTGGCTGCGCCTAGAAATTCTGTCCATGAAAGTAGTGAACAGAATCGGTGACAAAGGGCAGCCCTGGCGGAGTCCAACCCTCAATGGAAACGGTTCCGACTTATTGCCGGCAATGCTCTCTGACACCGGTCATACAAGGAACGAACCGCCTGGATTAGGTGGTCCGATACCCCGTACTCCCGGAGCACTCCCCACCGTATTCCCCGAGGAACACGGTCAAATGCCCTCTCCAAGTCCACAAAACACATGTAGACTGGTTGGGCAGACTCCAATGCACCCTCAAGGACCCTGCTGAGAGTGTAGAGTTGGTCCCCAGTTCCACGACCAGGACGAAAACCACACTGCTCCTCCTGAATCCGAGATTCGACTCGGATATAAAATATATAATAATAATAAATATATTAAAAATAAAATATCAAATGAATGAATGAACATATAAGTATAATATAGCTAAGTATAACATATACATATAAGTTTTAAGGAAGGAACTTAATGCCCACACATACATACACGTGTCTCATACACTAAATATGGCTAGGAAGTCTCTATACTGCCACCTGTTGGACTGTACTGTTTCCATGGTAACGCTGAGAGAGGAGAGACTCGTCAATTCGTGTGTGTGTGGGGGGGGCATCCTCCCTCAGGAAGTGTCTTGTCAAAAATAAGCAGTAGCTGCATGGAGATGTCAAGGTCAAAGATGTTGATGACGTCATAGACCAATACATTTTGGTCTCATTGGTGAGTAGATGCTGTCAAATGCGGGAAAAACTCAAATGTTTGTACAAAAGTGGTCACATGATAATAGGCGTCACGTATTTATTGTGATTTGTTTCACATTAAGAAGCACACAGCTAACACACTAACAGTGACATTACGTTTGAGGTGTTGGAGGTTCTAAGCGGTGTAGGGAAACTTGAGGAGTATGGCCTCTCTGGCGCCCAGGTGCAGCCTAGCCGGGTCCACGGCGGTATCCACTGACACATTCGTGGCGAGGACCACGTCGGCCTGTGGGGGTAGGGCCTCATGGATCAACTCTAGCTTCACCTCCTGGTTAGCCCAGTTAACGGCAGCCAAATAGCGTGTGCTCTGATCCCAGATGCGCATGTATGCCAGCGAAGAGGAGGAGTTGAAGAGCAGCACAAAGTCTCCAAACAGCAGGGAGCGCTCTTTCCCACGCAGCTCACTCAGACTGTGGAAGAAACTGCGACATGACGTGCGGTGCTCGCGCTCCTCCTGCAGGACATCGCCATCATCATCATCATCATCATCTTCCTCACCATTATTTTCAACATTTACCTGCAGGGTCCCGTTGAGCTCCTCTTCTGAGTCCCAAAGCATTTTGGGAAACTTTGTGTCCTTAAAAAAGACAAAGAGGTCACATTGTGTCTGATGTGTAGTCATGCTGGGCTAGCTGCAGCGTTGGGAGGCACCCTCTTGTGGTCACTCTAGGAACTACACTGCCAGGCATCCTCACCTCATCCATTAGGCCAATCTCATCTCCATAGTTGACCACTGGTGTCCCGGGCAGCGTGAACAGGAACAGCTGGTAAAGTCGGACCAGCGCAGAGCCACCCAGCGAGGCCAGGTGACCTTGGTCCCGTCCCCCTACATTCCATGCCAACTGGCTCTGATCGTGGGCTGAGTATAAGCGCTGAATGGACTGAGCGTACTTGGCAGCGTCTGCAAGCAGGAAGACATTGGAAGTCAGGAGGTCCACCCCGGTGGAGGACAAGAGGTCGGAGACGTCACGGGCTGAGTGGTGATCTGTGACGCCCATCAGAACTCTGCAGGAAGAGAGGAAGCTGCTTTTGTTGTTTTAACCTTCAACATAAAGCCTCATGACGTACAAATGATCTGACCTCCTGGCGGGACGCTCGTTTGTCCCGTTCTGGACAATGGCTCGGATGTCGGCCCACAGCGATGGAACCATGGTGGCCACGTGCTCTACCTCAGACAGTTGCACGCCATCCACACCTTGGTTGAACCAGAACACCAATGCAGACTGACCACACACACACACACACACACGCACACAAACATGCAGTCAGTTGCTGTGGCGTCTCCTGCTGGCTGCTCTGCTCACCTTCAGCTTCTCAGCAACTACCGTCATGCTGACGTTGGAGAACCAGGCACTCGTGGAACCATGGTAGTTAGGTGTGAGGTCCAGAACCACCATCATACCTGCAAGTACCAGGACATCTTCACTGCTCGTGCACATGTGTCCTCGTGCACGTGTGCGTGCATTACCCTTCCTGTGTGTGGTATGCAGCAAGTCTTTAAACTGCTCCAAGCTGCCGGCGTCGGGTGAAACCTCGTCAAAGCTCAGACTCATGGCGTCATCCGGCGGTGCCACATGGATGGGTCCGATCACAAGACCTTTGACCTTAAGCCGGGACAGTGCATCCACCTTCTGCTGCACACCTGGTGGACATCAGAGGAGCTTGTTAGCACCGACGCTCCTGTGGGTCCTACCGCTCAGACGTACTAACCTTTGAGATTTCCAGCGTCTGTGAAGGATTGGACACGTCCGATCTGGTACAGCGGTCCCTGGTTCCACCAGTAGGTGGCAGGGAGGTCCCTGCAGCGTGGTGCCTGCAGGATGATGAGCACGGCGCCGCCCAACATGCCCAACCAGCCGAGCCAGAACAGAACCAGCAGCGCCCAGCGCGTGCGCACCCACCTGTGAGCAAAGACCAATAATCACTGACCTGTTATATCAAACTGGCCTTCCCTGATTGGTTTGTGCAGCGCGCAATGCATTTTTCCCAATTGTTGCCCACAAACACGTCATCGTCTAAAGACGCTGCTGTCGTTGCGAGTAACATCCAGTAGAGGGCAGTATTCAAACGCTAATTAAAAACCACGACAGCATTTATGCTCATTTGTAACGCACACAATGAATCAATCAAGTATTGATTTCTCCTTACCCGGGTGTTCCCGCTACTCGCAGCAGCTCCTCCTTGTTGAGACCAGTGAACTTTTCCTCCTCCTCCTCCATCTTCACCTTCACGAAGCCGTTCTTCTCCCCCTCGGCCGCGACAGCGGCGTCTCCTCCTCCGGTGATGGGCTGCTTCTCCTGCTTCTCCTGGTCCAGAACCACCTCGCTCACATCGGCCTCCGTCGCATCAGCATCCGCAGCCGTAGCCGCAGCCGTAGCCGCAGCAGGGCACTGTGGTTCGGCCAGGCTCGGAGGAACCTCTTTGTCCGTCGCATGCTGTAGCTCCATGCCAGCCTGCAGGTCCTGGTTCTGGTCCATGTTGGCGCAGTGATATTAGAGAGATGGCCAACGATAGAAAGAACGAACAATGGTGCTGCTCAGAAGCCGATGAAGATGATGATGACGATGTTGATGATGTCAATGATGCTGCGTTCATGCCTTTCGGAAACAATCATGAATGGTTTAATCAGTCAATCATGATCTTGATTTCTTACTGGTTTGGTTCTCACTAGGAAATAAATAACATTTTGATCCCACATTTAGGAACAAATTGAAGGACAGATACAAGTTATGCACTGATGCTGGAAACTGACCTCACATTTCCGTGTTGCAATGAAGGTATCATTTTGAGGCCGCAATCGAGTCCGCGCATATTCGAGACGCAGCATTCACGCAACATCACGCAGTTTTCAATAGAGAAATACTAAAACAAACCTTATTCATTGCAAGTGGGCAATAATTTATAAATATCGGATAACACATGTAAAGTGTGCAGCATACATTTAACACGGTAACACCATTTTTACATGTTTATGTTTTCACTGATGAGGCTTTCCCTGAAATTCCGCACTTCGTTTGGCAGTACTTGAACGCACCATATTTGATGTGAACCGCAAAAAATGAAACTTATATTAACTTCTACATCATGATTCAGATGCCTGCCAGAGTCTGACAGGAGGAGCCTCTGTTGGTTTGGTGACTTTAGGTCCTGTGGCCCACAGGTGTAAACTGACGGGAGTTAAATAGGTGTATTTGTAGCTAGAAGTCATGTCTGGTGTAATCAGTCCATCACAAAGGGAAAAAGCTCAAGAAACAACCAAAAAGGTGCATAAAAGGTTGGCGGCTGATCCTGTCTCTCGTGCCGGTCTCTCTCAGTTTTAAAAGACGCTTATCGCTCTGTCCCCCGTGCAGCTTTAGGGCTCTCTGATTACTGTCTGCTCCATCTAATCCCTAAAAAACCTCTAAGCCTGTGGTAACAACAGTGAAGAAATGGACAGATGAGTCAAAGCTGGAGTTACAGTCCTGCTTTGACTGCATTGATTGGTGTTTTTGAAGCTTTAGCGACAGACATGGACGAACTCTCTGACACTGTGACATTCTTCATCAGTTTTTGTGAGGACATGTGTGCAGACCAAGACACATAACAATAGAAAACCCTGGTTCACACCCAGACACAGGCAGCTGCGTCAGACCAAGGTGGAGCCCTACAAAGTGAGGATCGTCAGCAGACCAGAAACTCCTTGACCAACGAGATCAAGGTAGCAAAGAGGAGCTACACTGAGAAGCTAAAACACAGCTTTGCGGCCACCAACCCGCCATCCGTTTGGAGATGCGTTTGAAGGCGACCATCCCCACCCCATCCCCTGGCTGATTAAATCCTGAATGTCACTGCTCTACATCCTGCACCACCTTAATTCCCCGCTGAACCTATGCAAGGATCCTGTTTGTGGAGTTTTTTGGCGGCCCCCAGGGGTGTGTTCTCACGCCACTTCTCTTCTACCTATACATTCTAGGTTCCCAAAGTGGGGTACGTGTAACCCCAGGCGCACACCAAGTTTTATAACGTTTATGTGAATAAAAATGAAAAACAACTTGCGCCTTTTAATGGTCACAAATGCGAGTGCGCCTGAATGCCTCACAGCGCAAGGAAAGCAAATAGGAAACAGAAGTGTGCAGGAGTAGCGGATCCAAAGCTTCAGGCCAAATGTCAACTGTGAAACATTTGGGAACCACTGCTCTGCGATAAGGACTGCACCTCACGGGACCCTTCTCTTGAAGTTTGTAGACGACATGACAGTTATTGGTCTCCTCTGGGACGGTGAGGAGTCTATATAAATGAGAGATGGAATAGCTGGTCCTCTGGTGTGGTCAGAACCATTCAGAGCTCAAATCCCTCAACTCGCGTGGTCCTCTCACATAATAGACACTGTATGTAAAAAGATCGCACGGTGGATGAATGGGTAGCCTGTTGGCCTCACAGTCAGGAGGTTCTGGGTTAGAATTCCCGTTGGGCATATCTGTGTGGACTTTGCATGTTCTCCCTGTGCATACTCTGGTTTCCTACCACATCCAAAAAAACATGCATTGGCAACTCTAAATTGTCCGTAGGTATGAATGTGAATGGTTGTATGTCTTTGTTTGTCTATATGTGACCTGCGATTGACTGGCGACCAGTCCAGGGTGTACCCCGCCTTCCGCTCAAAAGTCAGCTGGGATAGGCTCCAGTATACCCGCGACCCTAATGAGGATAAGCGGCATAGAAAATGAATGAATGAATGAATGTAAAAACACCCAGCAGAGGTTATACTTCCTACATCAACTCACGAAGTTCAATCTGCCCCAGGAGCTGCTGATCATTCAATCATTCAGTAAAACACCATCAGTCTGGAAGCCTTGGTGTTTGGCTATGGACCTCACACTTTGCCAAACAGCACAGCAGAACAATGAGCGACACATATATGAAAGCATGCATGCAGACTAATTTGGTGAGGCACATAGATAGACATGTTTTTACGTGACATTATTTTCACATCCTACATTCATTATGTTTGACGCGGAAGACAAGCATCAACCAGTGCATGTCTTTATTCAACACACCATGCACACTCACAATTGGAGCAAATAATTTCAAAGGCATGCGCCGTTATTGGCTTTAATCCGCCAAACATTGTACAAACATAGTGAGTTCTATGTGGGTCATATCCATTGTGGGCCCTGCATGGCAGACCCACTTGATGGATGATGTTGACAATAGAAACATTGTCCAAAGGATGTCCCACTGACAGACTGAAGACATTTTTGTGGTTGGAATCAATACAGCAACACCAATATGGGTTCAATATGCGTTCCCAGCTAATATTTCTTTTAAATACATGATTAATATAATACAGAAAAGTGTCTAAACACACACACTTTAGCTGCCATTTGCTAAGTAGGTTATAAATGCTTGTTGTTTTTTTTAACAGTACTTCTAAATATTAAGTGTAATAAATCAATTGTAAGGCAGAATATCCTCCCTATTCCTAAAATTTGCAGTTAACGAGGCAGTTGAAAATAAGCACATCAAGCACTGCAGCGGTTTCAGCACAATAGTTTTTCATTTACATGTTAAAATAGTTTTCTGGCTAAATTATTATCTGAACTTTTTTTTTTTGTTCATTTATGTGTTTAATGTAAGACCATGCATTTTGTCCAAAATGGCACTGAAGCAAGAGAAAATGTCAGCACAAGAACAGTCAAAAGTTAACAGATTTGCACATGATGTACACAAATATAAATACTCCTAATGACTACCTGGTTGCACTTGTACACATTATTATAAAGTGTTATGAAACTAATCATTAATCAAAATCAACCTGCCCACGTTTAACAAAGGTTTTAGGCTTTGCCTTCAAAGAATCCACACATCAAGCTTGCACAAATAAATCAAGAAATACTCATTTGGGGGTCCGGGGGCACCGGTGGTGGCGGATGCCCTGTTTGCCCGTAGCTGGCCGGCCCCCAATGGGTGTTCCGGCGGTTGGGGTCCGTTCCCCCCTGTGGCCCTTGCTCGACTGCCGAGTGGCGTCCGGCCGGGTCTCCCTTGTACCTCTTGGGAGTGGACTCGCGGTTGCCTCTTGGGTGGGCGGGTTCGGGCCGTCCCCTCTGTAAGGAGCCTGCTGGGGGGTCGTGCTCCGGTGTCTTCCTAGTCTGACCCTCGCTTTTGGAGGGAGTGTGGTTTGTGATGCATGGCTGTGTTCACCACGAACATCTCCTCGTTCTCTGTTTCACTCTGATGCAGTTATCCTGTCACTGCAGAGTAATGTAGATTTAATGTAGATTTGTTCCACGTGTCATCTGGATGGTCATTGTTCAAGAGGTTCTGTTTCTTCTCTCGTTGTTCTTCTTTTATGTTTATTATTATTAGTATATATCTATGTATGTATATATGTGTATACATATATATGCACACTGTATGTGTGTGTATGTATGTATGTACTGCATGGATATGTGTATGTGCACAGTATGTGTAGGTATGCGTGTACGAATATGTATGCATATATATATGTTTATGTATACAGTATATGTGAGTGTATGTGTATGTATATCCAGGACCTGTACGTCTCCAGAACTCGGGGGCGAGCAGGCCGAATACTTGCTGACCCTTCCCACCCTGGACATGGACTATTTGAGCCACTCAAATAGAGTGGCTCAACCTTCTCAAGAGTGGCTTGAGAAGGTTACGGTCCATTCGGACCAGAACCTCTCGCCACAAGAACAGTTTCTTTCCTGCTGCTGTTGAACTCGTGAACACTTTATAACATTTGCACTATGCTCACTTTATAACCAGTATTTTTGGCACCTTATAATACCTGCATTAAAAACACTCTCATGCCTTTACTTATCTGTGATTTCTACTTTTTACTCAGGGTTCTATATTTAGTTAGTTCTATGTTTATTTAATGCTCTATGTTTACTTAGAATTCTACGTTGCACTGAGTCGCCAAAGAAAGTTCCTAGTTTGTGAATTGTTCACTTACAATGGCAATAAAGTTTTTCTGATTCTGATTCTGATATATATATATATGTGTGTGTGTATGTGTGTGCGTGTGTGTGTGTATAAATTAATATATTATTTATTTTATGGGTTTTTTTCCTTTCTTTTCCTGTATTTTTGCTCATTTTGCTCTGTGACTGTTCTGGTTGTTGCTGCAATCGTGATTATCATGGTTGTTTATAATATGGTTGAAATATGTTTGTGAGGTTCTTCTGCACCCTTTCTTATATCCCCCACCCCAACCCCAGCCGTCCCTTTTCAGGTCAGGTCCAGCATCGAAATGTGGTGCAACAAAATTCATAATAAACGCAGTCAAATGTCAAAGGAGACTCATTTGATTATGAACTGTCCCTTGGCAAAGCAATTTTGCTCAGCACCTAAAGGCAGCTTGACTCCCATTCAGCTGTTATAAAGCTGGACAAGACAAAAAAAAAAAAAAGAAAACAGAGGTACAGTTGTATCCAGTGTGTAAGGAGTCATTTTGATAAAACCATACCGCAGTTTTTCAGTAAATGAAGTGTTTGGTGGCGGGCAATCATGCAAAACAGCAAGAGGGGTCTTGAATGAGTGAAGGAACTTCATAAGATAATGTTTATTGATTGACTTTGGTGAGTGATAACCAGTATTTTTGGCACCTTATAATACCTGCACTAAAACCACTCTCATGCCTTTACTTATCAGTGATTTCACCTTTTTACTCAAGGTTCTATGTTTAGTTAGTGTTAGTTCTATGTTTATTTAATGCTCTATGTTTAAAAAATGTTGTCGATTTATAACACTGGTAGTGCGCTCGTGTGGTTTGCTATGAATGTGTTACGGACATTTGGAGAACAGGAAGTGATGCTTAGATTTGTTTAGAACAAGAAAGAATCTAGATGGTGACGCTGGGATTCTGCTGTGCAAAAAGCTAAAGAAGAAGCACATGACTTTGGTCTCAAACAAAAAGCTTTCTGCAACTTGAGAGGCAAGTGTGTAATTTAAGGGACTTCGACTTCAGAGGTGCCACTCTATATCAACATTTCCTCAACACAAACATCAGCTACTACTCTGCAGTACACGACCCACAAGAGGAATATAAACAAGGGGAAAAGAAGAGTGAAGCCAAAATTAGCAAACACTTAGCAGGTTCTAATCAAAATTCACAAACAGACAAAGTGAATGTGAAGTTATTATCAAAGCTCTCAACCCCCGAAATCTCTCTTCTGCCTCCACCCTGGGGATTCTTATGCTCTCTCTCTGTTCATATCACCAGCCTCATGCCGATTGTTTTTTCTTCTCTTGACGGAGCCTCGCTCCATCATTTCTTTTCCCATAAGGCCAAGGATAGCTGTCTCTTTTGGTCTGTTTGCCTTTTACATCCCATCTGCCCCCTCTTCTCTTTCAGGCAGCGCCACTCCACCATCCCAAAGGCCCTTCTCCTCTGTCCTCACTGCTCATAGAAGGAGGGATACGTAAATAGAGAACATCATATAATGTTTTACAAACTGTAACATGAGTGTTGAAACACAAGGATAATCTGTGCTGTGGATAAGATAATTGTGTGAATTTTGTTTTTCACAACAGTCACTGCTGTTTTGTTGTTGATTTTGGCATATTATTAGTAATACAAATATATATATAATCATTTTTAACCATATTGTATGTATTCTTTGCCTAAATTAAGCATTTTCAAGCATAAAAATGTTTAATTTAATTAAAATACAAATATAAGGCATAAGTTGCTTTTGAAGATGTCGTAAGTAGTATTCTACACTAGTCGCTAGGTATCAGTAATGTTGTATTCATTAGACAGCGCTAAACTGAGAGTCTATGCATGTAGGTCTAATTTGTCGTATTTTTTCTGATTAGCCTTACTATTGAGTGAAAAGGTGACTGGGGGTGTTATTTACTGTATAGAGGGCTCTAATAGTGTAAAACCCGTATTTGGCAGGTGGTAAACAGGGTGCCCTATGATCTAACAACTTAAATATTACATTCATAAATAAAGATTCCTACCTGGTGGAAATTTACTTATTACTAAAAATGTTCAATAAAGGCTGGTATCTAATATGCCAATATTGTCCAACTCTCAATATCCGATTCCGATATAAACCTATACCAATATGTGTAGCATCACATATCTCCTGTGGCGGAATTAACACATCTGTTTTGAAGCTAACAGAAACAACATCAGCAATGCGTTTTTCGATGTGGCTGTAAACAACATTGTACAACTTTGTATAACATCTGAGAAATACTTTCACGTATTAGGAATGGCAAAGCGTGGCTCAAGGAACTCTACAAGTTTGATGAATCTGGCGTGGAAAGCTGGTTATCCAGTGTAATGCAGTCCATGATGTTCAGATTGATGGCTTTAGCCCTGGGAATTGAAAGCATTGAAGGAAGAAGTCTTGGTTCTGCCTCGCATAAACAACGCTTCGCAGTACATTTGAAGGCAAAGACATAACGTTAGTCAGGTACAGAGCGAGCAAGCTTGTTACTCGCCAAACCACACGATTTGATAAGGTCATTGCAGGAGCCATATCCTTATATATCCAGCATTTAAAAAAAATCGGTTTTCATTATAGGGAAAAACACAATACCAGTATCGACTGATATTACATCCATCCATTTTCTTCTGCTTATCCGAGGTCGGGTTGCGGGGGAAGCAGTCTAAGCAGGGAAGTCAATACTTCCCTTTTCCCGGCCACATTGTCCAGCTCAGAGAGACATAGTCTCTCCAACGTGTCCTGGGTCTTCGTCGAGGCCTCCTACTGGTTGGACGTACCCTGAACACCTCCCCAGGGCGGCGTCCGGGAGGCATCGTAACCAGATGACCGAGCCACCTCATCTGGCATTACATTGTTATGCCAACATTGGGCCGATATTATCCCTACTTATTACTTTCGGGTCTGCAACCATTTAACCACGATAAACAATTTATTACTGTAAGTGCAAAAAAAAACCAACAACTAATAAATAAGTTAAATATTTAGTGCATTAATTCATATAAATTTGTGTATTTGCGCAATACAGTTTTACAGTATGTAACCATAGTGATCGTATTATTTACTAACCAATATATTTATTTTATGTTCATTTTTTATATTTATATGATTTTTACTTATTCAGATGAATTTATATTTATTTAAGGTGATTTTTGATACTTCAATAGCAGATTTCAATGATCTGAGCACTTATTAAAGTCTGACATATGATAAAAAATACATCACGCTGCAATGAAAAAGTGAAGACAAAGACACTAAATTTGAATGACTTTTTTTTTTCCAACCATCACAGGTTAAAATTTCCAACCATTCATCCAGTTCAGAGTAACTTCAAATGACTGAGTCTATCCCAGCTGACTTTGGGTCACCATGTCAAGGTCACTGATTACCACTCACATGGTGTGAAAGGCCAGCTCTTGTGAAAGTTATGTGAACCCCTGAACTACCCGTGGCTCAATCTTCAATCTCTTTGCAAATAACAGCTTGCATGTTCTTTAGCATTTTCAATTACAGTTTGTCTTTCTAAAATAGTACAAAGTCAAATGAATTCATTCATTATATGTTAGCAACAAAACAACAAGGTGCCTGACTTTTTTTTTTAGCAGTAGATTTGTGTTTTAGCTTCTTTATAACGAGCTCAACTCACACCTTTAGGAGGTTATTTTTAACATTGGGAAATTTTGCTGTGCTGTTTTATTCTGAGCAGCAGATAAGCAGCAAGGCACAAGCATGAAAGTCTCTCCACTTCTGCCAGTCGACTGACTGTGGAAGTGAGTTGGCTTTCTCGAAGGACTTCACTCTTCCTAATTGGATCTCACTTTCCTCCTTGTCCAACTCTCATCCGGTTCTCAACAAAAACTGCTCTGTGTCAATGGATAGGTTTCTGGATCAAGCCTCCACAAATGTTGTGGCTCGCGGCGGTATCACTTTCTCACACCTCTTCCTTCTCAGACTCTGTCTTGCACGCATATCAAAGAACGTGAAAGTGATCCTCAAGCCTAAAGAGAAGGTTAAAAAATGGCTGTGATTATCATTTTTGTGATTCTTCCTGTTGTAATTTGTTTTTTATTGTCACTAATGCAGCCCTTTGCTAAAAAATTAAACGAAGAAAAGATCACAGCTGGAGCAAACAACACAAACATGTGAAGGGCTTTTAGTGCTGGCATGTTGACTCGCATTTGTAAATAAACCTTTATGGAATGAGTGATGTTTAAATGACAAAAAAAGGAAATACTAATCTTTAGTAATTAATTAGTAATATAATTATTAATTAAATATTAGTAATATAATTAATGACTACTTATTAAGTCAATAATTACTAATACATTGATTCTTACCAGTCAGTTAATACTTATGATTCTCCCCGCTTCACACTGTGATTTTCTTTTCCGGGCTGGGCAGAAGCATACGAAGAATGTTGGAATATGAAGGGCCAGAAAGGCTGGTGTAAATACACACTTCCATCCAATGCAGGAGGAGGACACTTATCGGCCACATTTGGAAGCGCCTTTTTGCACTTTCCAGTTTGGATAACCCTCACACTGCGCAATGACATCCACGGCCCACAAATGTGCACTGCGAGCTGCAGACCCTGAATTTAGACCCTGAGGTGAAAGGCCAGACTTGACTGCATGTTTTTCAGCAAAAAACAGAGCTCAAATCATTCCTTTTATAAAATTACTTTTATTTCACATGATGGGGGAGGGGTGAAGCCATGGGGTCAAGAGGTGCAGCTGTCACTCATTGGGGGGAAGCTTTCACTAATCAGACTGCTGTGGACTTCTTTCCACTGAAGAAGCTGATTGGCTAACGTTTCCACTTCCACCACCAGAACAAACAGTTGGGTGAGAGAGGTGTTCTGGCCCAGAGAGAGAGTGAGAGAGGTTCAGCTCTTGTGTGTGGTGCTCAGGTGAGGTCATGTGACTCACCAGCTGAGCCATGTCGTCTGCGACAGTGGGACGTTTTCTGACAGCGCTTGTCTTCTCATCCAACCTCTCCACAAAGTCCAGCAGCATGTTGACCACGTCCACCAGGTACCTGCAAAGCACAGAGGATGAACCTTCTGCCTTTGCCAGGCCAATTTTTACCTGAATGTCAATGCCAATGGTGCTACCTGGCTAGCTGCAACAAGTCCACATAGAGATGGACGCTACCTGTGAAGGTGTGCCCGGACTGGCAAGTTGGTGCTGCACAGTGGTCTCATGAGTCGCTGCTTCAGACGGTTCTGGTCTTCCAGGACGTCCTGGAGATGTGCACAGAAGGTCTGCAATGTGTGGAACCTTGCAGCTGTTGGACAGGTTATTTTAGTCAACAAGAAATGTCCCAAATCTTTCAACAAAAGTGTGTAGACGCTCTTCACCGAGGCAGGCCGGATGTGTGACGTCGGCACTCATCTTCTCCAACTTCAGTAGCTCTACCTCCAGCTGCAGCTGCCACTCAGGAAACGGTCATGACATCATCACAGACTCGGACCACTTTTTCTGTATTACTGATCTGTTTGCCTACCTGGTCCAGCTCTTTCTTCATTCTCATTCGCTGCACAGCTTCATGCAGCTGAGGGAAGACAGAGCTATGCTGTGAGTAAGCAGTGTCTACTTCCTCCTGAAAGCGGCAGTGTTTGTTGTTTTAGTAACTTAGTGTAGAAATATGCTTACAAGAGATTTTGACAGTGGCAAACCTGAGACACTGCACCACTGGACACATATTTGGACACCAGGCTTGCTGATGGCGTCACCGTGAACGGAAAAACGCCCCCCTGTGGCATCTGTGTGTACATAATGGGCAAAGCCAGTTGACACCGTGTTACTAAACAAGCCAAAGGTCTAAAAAGAACGGAACTACTGTTGATTGCAGCCCAATCTTGATACACGCTGCTGGAGCACAAACACGTGCGTCACGCCACACAATCACGTGGTCATCCAGCGTAAAGCTAGGGAGATAATTTCACGATGAATCCTGGCTAAGCTTTGTTATCTACATTCTACACGGACAGTATCGACACCAGAGACTCCATGTGCCGACATTGAACGTTTTCGCCGGCTTTAACGTTGACTGCATACACAAGGAGGACATACCGTTAAAAGCCGGGCGAATGAGGCGTTTAAACCGTTTCCTCAAACCTTCCCGCCCGATAGCGTTTCCTATTTTTCTTCTTCGATGTGCTTTAGCGGCGGCAAACGTTCCACAGCGCCCCCAACGGCCAAGACAAACTACGTCATCTACAATCAAATAGCCTACCTCGCAAGTACAGTACTCGTTTGGTTTGGCCAAATGCCATCTGAGTCTTTTACCAGTTTAAAGTATGTGTTGCTGCAAGTCAGAAGAAACTCTTTGTTTCTTCTAAAAAAAAAAAGAGAAAAATTGGAGGGGGAAGCTACTTCCGGGTTTGGCGTAAATCCTTAAGGTGGATCCGGTGCTGAGCGTGTGTTTGTATGTGTAAGCATGTAAACGTAGAAGTTGTGTACATCCCAGCCAACACGCGCACACACACACCGGCAACCGCAAACGTCTCCCGTGAGCATCCTGGTCCCTCGCGGCCACATCGGAAGGTGAGGCGAACCTTTTTGCAAAGCGGGTCCACCTTAACGTCAGACGGACGGACACAAGCGAAAAACGACAGCATGGATTTCCATGAAGCTAAAGCACAACTTCTGCTGCTGATAGACGGAGTGCGGCCTTCGCAACGCCCTAAACTCATCGACTGGATCAGAACCTCCGGTGCGTGGTCTCTAATCGAATACTTGCGTCAGTACATTTGCGTCCATTATTATTACTATAGAAAAACCAACACACAAATTATAGTTAATTAAAAAAATACTTATAGTTTGAAATACAGAAAACAATTCACCATGCATATAAATACATATAAAGGACGAATGAAAGCGATAAACGAACATTTAATTACTTACCTCTACCTTCATTGAAGATGTGTTTTTCGCCCAAGATGTGGCGGCGTTTATGTTTTTCTGTCGATCACGGCTGCAAAAAACTGCAAACAAAGAAGTTAAGTACCTGCATTTGATAAAGGTGAGAAACACTATTGGATTCAAGAAAGAACTTATGGCAAAACGCGAAGGGGGGTGTCCATGTTGATCTCACTGCCGCACTGTGTCAATCACGTGATAAGCACGTTTTCCATCGCAGTAAAAGTCACTTTATATACAAGTGAGCGACCATAAATGCATGTAAAACTATAATTGTAAAACTATAAAATGTGTTTTATGTTAGCGTAGAACAGTGCTTCTCAAATAGCAGGGTGGTGGGTTTCATGTATGAGCAAACTATTAACAAGGATGTTTTATGATGTTTACTGCATGAATAACCTGGCATATTGTACGCTAACGTAGAATGCATGGAACCCAAAATTTTGGCATCAGTTTTTGACATTAGCTAATGAACACACTAATCGGGCCGTACGCCAACCACCTCACTTTCTTTCTCATCTTTCCACCACTATGGGTTGCTCCCATTTGAAGTCACTCCCCAGGCCCTCGTTACGTAGCCATCACTACCAACTAAGATACATCCCTATTATGACTACATTTCCCTCAAACTGTTTGTCTGTGTGTGTGTGTATTTTTGTGCGTGCAGATGAGCTGGGCGATGTACTGGTGGACAACAACAAGGTCATCTTGCAGAGCATCGCTGAAGACCTGAGGGCCAGCCTGCCTCAGGACGCCATGTTGGCCTCTGAGGCTAACGTTCAAAAGAAGGTTTGACGCATGTTGTAACAAAGACATAAAAAACATATAAAATGCTTTACACAAGATGTAGTGTTATTATTAAACTTACAAAATAGAAAACAAAATAGGCGTTTCATTTCATGCTGTGTTTCATTTGCTGCACATGCGTACTTGGTCTTTTGAATGCATACAGTAGTGTTCAAAACAATAGCAGTGCAATGTGACTGACCAGATTAATCCCTGTTATTAGTATATATTTATTGCTACATGGCAAACAAGTTACCAGCAGGTGCAGTAGATTCTCAGATAACAAACAAGACCTAGCATTCATGATGCATCCTCTTAAGACAATTGGGCAATTAGTTGAAAGGGGTGTGTTAAAAAAATAGCAGTGTGGCATTCAATCAGTGATCAGCGATCAATTTTGCGAAAAAAAACCAGGTTCATATCAGGTGACCTCTATTTAAGGATGACACCAGCACAAAACCATAGACAGGTGGCAGAAAACCGAAGACAACTATCAAAATGGATTGAAGAATAACCAGAATGGCAAAGGCTCAGCCAATGATCACCCCTGGGATGATCAAAGACAGTCTGGTGTTACGTGTAAGTACTGTGACAGTTAGAAGACGTCTGTGTGAAGCTAATCTCTTTGCAAGAATTCCCAGCAAAGTCCCTCTGTTTAAAAAAAAAAAGGCACATGGTTACAATTTGCTAAAGATCACATTAACTGGCCTAAAGAGAAATGGAGGAACATTTTGTTAAGTGATGAGAGTAAAGTAGTTCTTTTTACCGCAGACAGTTTGTGAGACGACACCCAAACTATGAATTCAAGCCACAGTACACAATAAAGACAGTGAAGCATGGTGGTGCAAGCATCATGTTATGGGCGTGTTTCTCCTACTATGGTGTTGGGCCTATTTGCATCTATCTAAATTCATTGAAGAGGTCATGTTGTCTCATGCTGATTATGGAGAGGACATGCCCTTGAAATGAGTGTTTCAACAATCTTGTTATGTTGTAATGTTATGGAGTGGCCATACCGATCCCCGGACCTTAACCCAATGGAGAACTTGTGGGGTGACATCAAAAATGCTGTTTGTGACGCAAAACCAAGAAATGTTAATGAATTGTGGAATGTTGTTAAAGAATCTTGGAGTGGAATAAGAGCTGAAAGGTGCCACAAGTTGGTTGACGCCATGCCACACAGATGTGAAGCAGTTACAAAAAACTGTGCTCATACAACTAAATATTAGTTTTGTGATTCACAGGATTGCAACATTGTACAAACAAAAAAAGTTTGCACAAAATAGTATCTTGTTTGTAAAGTCATCAGCAGACGCTGTTATTTTTTGAACACCCCTTTTAACTAATTGCCCAATTGCACAGCCTTAAGAGCGTGGATATCATGAATGCTGGGTCTTGGTTTCTGAGAATCTACTGCACCTATTGGTAACTTGTTTGTCAAGTAGCAATACAAATATTCCAATAACACTGGTTAATTTGGTTTGGTTTTGAACACTACTGTATGTGTGTTCACTCTGAGTACAGCAAAATGCAGTACACTGTCAGTACCCAGATGTTGCACTCAAAATGGCTGCGTGCGCACTGATGGTCACTCACCCACCTCAACAGTCGTCATATTGGTTACGTAGTTAAATGGGAGGGACTAACCTGAAATAATGGTGGCTCAGTAGCAACTTGTAGCGAACAGAAAAATATAATTGTTAATGGCGGTAAGAGTAGATTGACCATCATGCATTTGGGATAGAACTGCACTGTCCAAATTCACACCCTCAGGAAGTACGTACAGTATACTATACAGACGTGTACTGACGCAAGTATTCCATTTGCGACACACACAGTGACAGCGGCAGCACGACACATCCGTGTGTTTCAGATGCAGCAGCGGTCGCACCCGACAGTCCACGTGGATGCCTTCCTGTACGATGACGAGCACGTGGATGCTCTGTGTGAGGCGGGAACCATGAGTCGCTGCTACTGTCTCAAATGTGGCTCAAGCAGGACTGCACCTCTTGGTGGGTGCGCCTAATCCTTGTTGGGTCATGTGCTCAATGTTTGATGCTCAGGACTTTAGGAAACAAGCACTCGAGTGTCATCCTGCATCCTGGCCGTGTCTCCTGTGTGTCCGCAGACTTCGTGTCCCACTCGTTCTCGGTGTCTGAGCTCTTCTTCTTGTTCCACAATGTTCTGCCAGATCTGAGTGGCCGAACGTTGGTGGATGTTGGATCACGACTGGGCGTGGTGCTCTATGGGGTCAGAGGACACTGCAGTTGCACATTGTGGCTTCAGTCATGTGACACCTGTGTGTGTGTGTTCAGGGCTATGTGTACAGCTCAGCGTCCAGACTGGTCGGCGTGGAGCTCAGCGAGGAGTTTGTTAACCTTCAGAACCAAATGGTACACAAGTACAGAATGAGCGACAGAGTCCAGGTTGGTTCATCTGACAAATGATCCACCCTGTTTCACCACAAGATGGCAGCACATTGACTGTGTTTCAAATGGAATAAAACAAAAGTAAGGTACTACACCACTGATCTCGTAGGAGTAAAATTCTGGCTGGTAATCTGGTACCAATATTTTGTACACTCAGTACGTATTTTGTACACTATAGGAATAATAAAGGCCATACGGTGGCTGTGCATGCGTGGGTTTTCTCCGGGTACTCCGGTTTCCTCCCACATTCCAAAAACATGCATGTTAGGTTAATTGGCGACCCTAAATTGTCAGTAAATATATATATGTGAGTGTGAATAGTTGTATGTCTGCCCTGTGATTGACTGGTGACCAGTCCAGGGTGTACCCCCACTTCCGCCCAAAGTCTGCTGGGATAGGCTCCAGCATACCATAATGAGGATAAGCGGTATAGAAAATTGATGGATAAGAATAAATAAATAAAAATTCACCATTGGCTTTGCTTACAGACTGAGACTGACTGACTTAGCAGGGTGCCGTTGCGCTCACGCACTAACCCAGGCGGAAGAAAACTACCATAAGTACTGCTAATTTTTTGTTAAACTTTGAACCCCCGGGGTTGATACACCAGTGCGGCTAATATGTTCTAATCTCGTGACATATCCTTTACTTTAGAACTACTACTTATTGCTTAAATAATGTGCCGATTGCGAGTTAGTGAGGAAACAGTTTCTTTGACAGGAGCCAACAACAAGCTGATCCTTTGCTTTAAAACTTTAAAATAGTTGTTTTTTTCTTTCATTTTAGGTACACCTTTTGAGGGTTAAGCTGCTGTGTGATGCATTTAGTTTTGTTTGCAAGATGATACCATGAGTTATATTGAGTAATGACCTGCTGCAATTTTCCATTTGTTTGACAAGTAAGTTGAAAATACATAAGTAAAGTAATGTGGCAAAATAGTAGTCAAAGTTCTGCATGGTAAAAAAAAAATTATAGAGCGATCACACTGTAATAAATAATTACTAGACAGAAAAGAAGATAAGTGAGTACAGACAATGTGCTCACGAAGGGATGAAGAGTTAGTGCTAAGGTAGATAGTTATTAGACTTACCATTGACAATAAAACAGACGGATACTCCTATTTCCTCCCACATTCCGAACACATGCATGTTAGGTGTGACTGAATTGTCCACAGGTAACTTTATAAGTGTGAAAAGGTTGTTTGTCTGTCCTGCGATTGACTGGCGACCAGTCCAGGGTGTACCCCGCCTCTTGCCTGAAGTCAGCTGGGATAGGCTCCAGCATACCTCCACAATCCTAATGAGGATAAGCAGCTTAGAAAATGGATGGATGGCTGAAATGAAGAGTTAATACGTGTAGTAGTAATTAGACAGAGCATAGTAATTAGACACAGCGTTGGATGTACACAGCAGTACACACTGACAAATTAAAGTATGTTGACAAGTGTTACGGGGCATCGAGCATGGATACAAAGATTTTGTGCTGCAGGTTGTCCACGCTGACGTGTGCACACAGACCGCTTTGCTCCAGAGTGCGGATGTTGTGGTGATGAACAACGTCTTTGAGTATTTCATGGAGCCTAACCAGCAAGTCAGGTGAGGTGCACAAGTAGATGATGAAGATGAAGGTGAAGTGCGTATGTGTGTGTGTGTTCAGAGCCTGGAAGATGATCATGCAGGCGTTAAGGAAGAAGGGTTCTTTACTGGTGTCAGTCCCCAGTCTGGAGGACAGTCTAAACACTCTGCAGGTAAAGATGAGTGGCAGCAACCTGAGGGGTGATGACAGAACTTTTACAAGTTGTCCACTTTCACTATGAATGAATCATTTTGGGTCTGCAGCTTGACAGCTCTACTTCTGTGTCCATCAGGAGGCGCTGCCAGAAGATTGGGTGGAGGAGCTTCCTCTGGACTACGATGTTTACACAGCACATGACGTAGACCCTGAGACTCTTCGACAAATCCACCTCTACAGGGTCATCTAATATGGACCTAGCTAGTTCCAAACCCTTCCAGCCATTGGACTATCATCATTTGTTTCCTGGCTGGTTGTGTGAATTTGTTGAGACCAATTGAGACGGCTCCATGTGAATAAGTCCAAACAAAATAAAAGACATTTGCTTCTTATTAAGTTATTAAAGGGCTGCATGGTGGATCAGTGGTTATGGAATGATGTTTTATTACTCTCCAAGAGAAATTTAGGTTTCAAGCAGCCCTCCAAAAATGTCATAATAAATGTAATCAGCTGATCGCAGAATAAAACAGTTACGGCAAGAAGGGAAAGATAAGAATACATAAACAATACATAACTGTTCACTTGCAATAATACATAATAATCAATAATATTAATTCATAATAAAATAATACAAAATTAGGTCAAAAGTCCAGTCCTGTTTGTGTTTTTATCGCTCCCCCGCTGCATGGCGTGGGGGAGGAATGATCTTCTCAGTCAGTCAGCGGAGCAGGACAGTGATAGTAATCAGCCACAGAAAGTGCTCTTCTGTTGGGAGAGGATCCTGTGCATTGGATGATTCTGTTTGTCCACAATAGACTGGAGCCTCCTAGTGTCTTTTGCTCTGCCACAGATGTTGGGCTGTCCTGCTCAGTCGCAGTGATGACACCATTTTAACATCGTTACCATCAACACTACATGTCCACTGGTAATCACTTCAGGGTTTCTCATCAATCCCTCATCCAAAGTAAACTGGATGGCTCCAAGCTCACCATGACCCTAATGATGAAACCAAGATGGATGGAAAAATACACTTTTAAGGAGGCCCATTTCACATAAAGGCCCCCGTATTTGCTTGATTTATGTCCATTTTGTGTTCTGATCTATGGTGGCATTTTCGTCCAGTGAGTGTGTGGGATGTCAAATGTTACTCAAGTAAGAATACTTGAGTAACATTTGACAACAACACTTCCTGACTTCATCTGTACTTTGGACACAAGTGGATGCCATTGACATGAACACAAATAGTACAAAAAAAAAAGTTTATTGGATGTAAACAAATAATAAATATGAACAGACATCAATGATCAAGTTTCAATACAGGAAGTTACAAGATAAAGTCTGCAAGTTGAGGAAATATGTGAAGATGGTCATGATGTCATCACTGTTTGTACACAGGCTACATAGCATCAGTACGCTGTGCGTGTGTTTCAGTTTTTGATGCTGAAATCACGACAGATTCCCCGTACCACAGGATCCACCAGTTCAGCCAATCCGGTGAACTCTCTGGTGAAGAAGGTGTGGCTTTCTTTAGGCGCTGATGCCATGGACTTCAGGTCATTCTGGGTTGCCCAGGCCACGCCCACTGAGTACATTGTGATCCCTGCGCAGGAAGCGGGGTCATAGGTTAGAGAGCTGTTCAAATCCAAACACACTCGCACACACACACCTTGATTCTGAGCGGCCAATGCTGGCCCACCCACGTTGTCGTATGATTGGCCGTCAGTCACAACGATGAGGAAGTTGCGTCCTGGTCCGGTTCGCCTGGAGAGAACATACCAGTATGTCAGCAACACGCTCATAGATTCTGGCTGATGAGACAGCAGGTAGCGCTGTCGAACCTGAACAAGTTCTGGGCAGCGTAGCTGATGGCACTTCCTGTGGCGGTACCACCGCTCATGTAGGGGATCCTCCTTAGGGCACTCAGGACGTCATCTTTGGTGGTGTGCTCCGACATGCCAAACTCCAGACGCTGGTCATAAGTAAACTGCACTGCGCCTGGCACATGCACGCAATCAATCAATTCATTGGTTAATCAATCAGTCAGACTCATCGGTCGAGTCCTGCAACGCTCACCAACATGAGCACCAACGTCTGAGATGTCAAACCTTGTGGCAATGGCCACAAGGAAGTCCAAGACCAAAAGAAAGTTAGGGTCTCCAACGCTTGACGACCCATCAATCAGAAATCCGATGTTGACGGAATTGAAGCATGTCCGACCTAAAAGACACCACACTACTTCATAACACAAAATGACACTGATTGAGTGTTGATAGCTAGTTAGTAGTGTGCCGATGGCATATTGATAGCCTGTAATTAGCATGTTAATAGCATGTTGATAACGTATTCATAGCATGTTGGTAATGTGCCAGTAGTGCATTGATGATGTATTAGTAGAGTGTGGATGGCGGGTTAATAGCTAGTTAGACGTCTGTTGATAGCTGGTAGCATATTTGTTGGGTGTTAGTAGCTGTGATGTGATGTTGATGGTGTGTTAATAGCGCATTGATGGCTTGTTAACAGCGTGTTGGTGTCATACTGCAGAGAAGGCCGTCCAGCGAGCAGAGTCTCTGTGTGAGAGGTTTGACGTGTTTGGTGGTGCTGAACCAGCTGGAGATGTGATAGCTGAAGAAGCCGTTGTCTTTGCACACTGCCTGCACCACACACACACACGCATACGTGATCATGTGGCTGAGTTGTCACGGCAATGGCAGCCAAACATGGTGCTGACCTTCTTGGTGAAGTCGTGGTCGTGCACCAAGGCGAGCTCTTCCGAGGTGGGCTTGGTGACAGACGCCAGGAAGACGTTGATGCCAGACTCTCTGGCCAACATGGCTGCCCGCTCCAGGTCATCAGATGGCCAGCCGTCAATCAACACCAGCATCACGCGAGGGTGGCCTCGCCTCCCACCACTCTCTAGCGTGAACAACGTCTGGGCTGCATGCATGATGGCCTTCCCTGATGACGCAAGGCACTTTTAATGTGTGCGTGTGCGCTTGTGTGTGTGTGTGTATACCTGTGTTAGTATGTCCTCCCAGGTGTGTAAGCTCTTTGATAGCAATCTGAAGATCTTTACTGTGGGTGAAGTTATTCAGCAGAAATTCTGTTCTGGGAACATTACTATACACACACACACACACACACACGTGCACACATCAGACCCTGCAGAACATAACATCTAATGCACTATTGAATTGTGCGTGTGAGACCTGGTCTGAACGAGGCCAACGTGTGGTCCAGACGATCCAACTTTCAGCATGGCAGCAAGTTTACTGACAAAGTTCTTCTGCAGGTTGAAGCGGCGCCGCCCAATGTTGTCACTGCTGTCAATCACCATGACGATGTCCATTTGACAGTCTGGACGCAAGCACACACAGTGCTGTCTCACAGAGGTCATGGGACCAAACATAGATGATGACATTCACTGAGATGCACACCTTTATTTCCTCCTGGAAGAACTTTTTTTACTGACGACTTCTTCAACGCCTTCTTGGCTGCTACTTGGCAAAAAAACAACAACCATGTGTGAGTAGTGAGCTGATCAAACAAACAAGACAGAAATGTAGAAGAAGAAGAAAGAATAAAAAGGACAAAGAATAAGATTGCAGAGTGCCCACATACTGCTAAAAAAGACAAGGGGGAGGGAGAAGAAGAAGTAGATGAGAATAAAAGAAAAGGAGAATGAGGAAAATAAGAATGAGAACAAAACAAAGAAGAAGAAGGAGAATGAGAAGAAGAAACGGAAAAGAAGAACAGATATGTCCAGGACACCTGGCAATGTGGTGGCGGCGGCGGCGGCGTTGGCGTTGGCATCGTTAATGATCTCCTGAGGTTGCTCTGGGTGCTCTGACACAAACGTGGACAGGGTGAAGGTAGTCTCTGGCGCCCCCTCAGGACCCACAAGGTCTATCAATATGACAGAGGACAGCATGTGACCTCTGACCTACCGCTGAGCCTGAAGGATGAGCTCCATCGAGACAAGGCCTGTGATTGGATGCCGTTGACGTAGGAGCGGATGTAGGGCTGTCGTCCCGGCAACCTCTCCACCTTGACCACGCCCCCGGACACGCCCACTGTGCCGCTGCACACAAAGACCTTCACCTCATTGGACAAGAAGTGGTAGTGGTCACATGACAAACATCAGGCGTGAGGACCACAGGGGCCGCGCTGGAAGACCAGTTAATCCTTCACAGCACCACATTCCTTCATGTCAGCTTAGTCCAGGAAGCGCACATGCTGACTAGATTCCACGGGAAGATCAAAGATCATGTTACCTGTGCAGAGCAGCGCCACAGACGGACGAGATGGCGGCGTAGACGTCTGTCCCAAACACAGACAGTCTGCGCCCGCTGCAGTCAGCCGGACACGAGACCACTACCGTTTCCGGGGTCAGGTCAGCCCCCCGGGTCTCGCAGGTCAATGGGTGTGTTGCTAAGCGACCAGGAGGAAAGGAATCTTCTTACTTATATGAACTTTAACCCCTATGACACACTGAAAATCAATACTGTTCTTGTTAAGACAAAGAAAGACGCACCTGAAGACCACGATGCCAGGAAGTAAACTCCTGAAGAAGAAAAACACCTCATTAACATCATCGTCCAATCACAGTCATGCATGCAACATCACAAAACAGTTGCCACAAATAGAACAAATACACTAAAATACACTACCGAAAAGAACACTACAGCATAATCGAATATCATAGAACTCAATACCAAAACCACAAACAAGAACACAAAACCCAATAGAATCCAAAATCACACCATGGACACTTAGAACCACAGACTACAACACAGCCTACAAGGTTTCTACATCATACCACAGGACGCCAAAAAACACAATGGACAATAGTTCACCATAGAAGGCGAGAGAATGCTACAGAACACCATAGTCCACATATCACACAACAGAATGGAATACTACATAAGAAAACCCAATAGAATTAAACTGAACATACCAGTGAGAAGCAGCAAAGACATCTCTGCACCTGAAAAAAGAAATCGAAGTCATATATAAAGTTAGCCAATTAACAGAGGAGGCGGAGCCAAGAGGACAGTATGCTAATGTCACATGTCGTGTTCTAACTGGACATACAAAAGTGATAAAATAAAAAAAAGAATAAGACATGATTTGAAATGATAAAGACTTTATCTTATTTAAAACAGACAATAACAAGACAGTAAAGACAATTAAGAAAGTTTTAAAAGATAAAATGAACTTTCAACCTGACCGTTTTCTCCAAAAGTCCAAAAATAGATTTTATTCCTTGGATGAAGACGAACTGATGATGATGAGAGGTTGACTGGGCTCTTTAAATAACCACAAGCGCACACACACATACACACAAGGAGTGTGCAGGCGGAGCTTCAAGAAAAAGCTGAGAAGAAAAGCAAGATGATTTCATGATTTCACTGAAATGGAAACAAAAATAAGACGTTTAACAAGGATTAGCTCCATCTTTAGCACCTTCTCTTGCCATTTACCTCTCATTTTTACCTCATTCATTTGCCATAGTGTGTAAAATTTGACACTGCATTATGGAGAGGCTAACAATAGTTGGTGGCGAAGGCCTTCCTTGTCTTTCTTTTAAACAAAGCAGCTCTTGACTTGATTTTAAGGATGTGTTGGGTGGAGACTGGCTTTGTCATGTGACCTGGCTGCAGGTGGACATGCAAGAATTCAGCTTGGCCAGCTCCCAGCATGCACCTGCTCCACGGTAACAAGAGAAGACGTTCACAGAATGAACGTTTGTGTTGCTCATTCCAACATTCCAAAAGTGATGAAGATCAGCATGATGAGTGCTCCTCCATTGGATCACACAGTCATGACATGACATGACATGCTGAAGGCCTATTCCTAATGTTTTGGCCACAGCATGTTCTTCATAAATCAACCAGTCCATGACCAAAAATAGATGTGACGATGTCATCAGGGTCCTCTGCAATCACCACGTGTACACGGCCACACATAAGACAGGAGAACATCCCCATCATTTTCACCCCGGACAGGAAGAACAGGGAAGAGGGCGGGGCATCATTGCTCTATTGAGGCGTTAAAGAAGTCCCCCGTTTCCTATTCTGCTTTTTGGCAACCTCTGTGGGTCATGTGACCTGCCTCATTATTTCAGCAGTGGGGCAAAGAGGTCAAAATAACAGTGTGGACATTGAGCTGGGATTAGCCAGCGCGTGCTGGACGCTCACGTGGCTGCTGCACGTCGCAAATTGCCATGTTGACACCTGACCGCATCCCATCCAGCATGCACCTTGAGTAAGCACTGGAACTAGCCCCGCCCACTGTCTGCTGTCTCTCTCACACAGTTGTACTTTTACAGGAGGAGTCTGGCTTTAAGTGACAGTTTTGACGTCTCCATCCGCTAAACACATACAAACAGGAGAAGTCAGTGTGTTTATTCACTTTATTAATCTTGACAGTACAGAAGTGAACCACGTTCATATGTTGTTGGCCGTCCATGTCACTTTTGGCCCAGTTGTGACAGCTGTCAACACACACACACACAAGAAAGTGTGGCATTAAAAAAAGAATTCAAGGTGTTTGAGAAAGAAAATAAAGATGAACTCACTTGTTTGATGAACTGAGCTGCATTGAAGAGTTCACTGCAGCCATAAATGATCTTCTTGCCCTGTTTAGACTACACACACACACACACGCACACACACACACAGTGGCATTAGTAGAAATGGAGGTAGTCTGTGCTTCAGCAGGAAGGTACTTTATGAGGTTGTGATGTACTTTAGTGTAGTCCACCAGGTTCTGGTACTCTATGTAGTTTCCTCCTCCCACCACAAACACAATAGCCTGAAAGAACAAGAACGGTGTTATATTTGTATAATGTATTTTATATATGTGTAATATAGGCCTGTCACAATAACAGTTTTTGCTGGATGATAATTTTCCTACAAATTACTGCCGATAAATAATATAATGTTATTTTGAAACAATTTTTTCATTAATATAATAATACACGGCATAATGATTTGAGTACACCAAAATCAATAAACTCTAATTTCTCCAGCGTATTTAATATTGTAATTGGAATGACAAGAGCTTTTTTTCAAATGCAGTAAAATGCGTTTGGTGCACATTGAGGTGTTGCATTTTGGGACTCATGGCAGCTGAAACATAAGTCCTACTCTTCTCGTTTATTTATTTCATTGTCTGTCTTTTTTCATGTCACAAATTGATTATGCACAAACAGGCAGAAACTGACATCAGATCTTGATAGATCACGAAAGTATTCGATCGTGTACACAACACACACAACTAGCGCCTCCTGCAACTCAGACAAAGAGACCGAATGCCTGAGAGGAGGGTTTACTTGCTCCATTCATTCTGCTAATAAAACTAATGCACCCGGGTGTTAAGACAGATGCACAGAGTGACCCCTCTTGTGGGCCAACCTGTTTGGCAGAGAGAGAGGAGGAAGGAAAACAAACATACATGCACATATATTTTATTTATTGTGCAGTTAACTGATTTAATGATTATCGGAACAAGCTTTAGATAGTATGTACAACTGCAGAAGAACAATAAATGCATTTTTAGAAAGTGGGCCAAAAATTACCCCTAGCCACACTTTGGACACCCGTGGTGTAGATTAAAATGTTTTCTCTCGTCAACCAATGAGTCAATCAATCAATCTATCCATCCATCCATCAATCAGCTCACCTCTTGAAATGGGTTCTTGTTTCTGGGAATGGAACTGAGGAGGACACAATGGCGACAGTCAGTATACTATAACACTGTGTGTTATACTATAACACTATCACATTACGGCACGGTGTGTGCTTACCTTTCGCTGCCCCGCAGCATCTTAGGGTCAAAGTATCGATAGTCATCCGTCTCCTGGAAGAAGACACAAGAGGCCGTTGGTCACATGACTGACAGATGGACCTGTTAATATTCTCAAGGATCCTATTAGCATCCATTAGCATGCAGACAGGAAGTCACAGAGGACATGCACACACATTTCTCTTGGAGGTGAATAAAGTATCTATCCCACCCACACACACATACACGCACGCACACAGACACACACAGAAAATGTTGTCTTTTATCCTCATCCCATACAGCAACATCTCTGATCATGTTCAAACTCACAGCGTGTGACTTCATCTCCATCAGGTTGTCAAGGATTCGAGTGACTGGAAGGTTCTGAAAGACATTAAAGTTGTTGTGATGTGTGAAGATTTTGTACACCAAAATTAAAAGGAAATATATGTAGAAATATAAAGAGAATCAATCATATAAAAATGAACAAATGTGGTCATACTGTTTTGACATTTTGTCTTTGCTTTTTCGGTATGGTCTTTGTTTTTTTTGTTTTTTCCATTTTGGCATTCATTATCCCAACTGCTGGCATTCAGTAAATGCAATGACAAACAGCAAATTGAAAAGACAGACAAAACAAGGAAAATAAATGCCAAAATGTAAAGAACAAAATAGTTTTATATTATTTATTGTCTTTATATTTCCACGTGTATTTTCTTTTCATTTTGACACTCCTGTGATTACATACAACACAACAACAAATTGTTCTCATGACTTTAAAAGACTAATCACCATAGTTATTGTTGACATCAGGGTGATGTAATCAAACATACAAATTAAAGATGATGATTTGCTTTTGTTCTTCCCATGTGCACAACATGCACGTGCACACACACAAACTGCAAGGATGAATGAAACAACAGCATTTACACTTTAATCCTGCAAGAATCTTTAGTCAGCCCACCACAAGCACACCCCACAAATTTGCAGTTTTGGTCTAAAAATTAGTAAAAAAAATTCATCAGGTAATCAGTTTTCAAATTAATTAATCATTATTAATCGCATTTTGCAACTATGTCTGAAATGTGCCTGTTTTTAATGGTATTTCATTGAAAGATAAATGTCAAGAGAGGATGGACAGTATTTGCAGGCATAACAATATAAATAGAAAATTTAAATCAAGCTAAACAATAACACACTTCTGAAAATCTTTTTCTATGTTAATAGTAGCAAAATATTTAAATCACACGTCAAAGAAAAAACGCACCATTTTTGCAGTTTTGTCCATCATCCACAATCCTTATGTGAGACATGAACACGTATGTCTTTCTTATTTTCGTGCGTGCTACAGATATAAAACAGACTAAAAATGCAGCTAAGAATGCATGTAATTGGAAACACTTATTCCACTTATATAGCCTCCAAAAACCTCCAAAAAGCAGCAACAACGCTCCATTTACATATGTTACGTGCATATTAACCAAGCTACAGTGAAATCATCATTATTAAAATTGTTACGCCAATCGAACTACTACTAAAACTGGTGCATTGACACCTTGCCACATCACTAGCTCCACCACTACCAAAAGGTAACGCTACATGGTTTTTGAGTTGGAAAAAGTTCAAGCTAGATGAGTTTATTTCTACTGTATGTTGCTATGTGAAATCAATGCACCCAGGAAGGAAGTTCTGATATTACATAAAAGGACCAAAATATGGCAAAATATGTAAATATAACATGTTATCATGAATGTACCCGTTACTACATGGTCACATGATACTACATTTGATTGGAAGTCAACCGTTTGAGAATGCCACAATTATTCCAGTTATTTATTCAAATTCAAGTCGTCCAAGTGTCAGAGGTTAAAAAAAAGGTAAGGTTACTCATAACTGAAAATATTGTAAACTTCAGAATTCCACAAGAATGCCTGTTTCAGGGACCACAAAATGGATAAACAATTTAAAGCTGTTCTGCAGAAATGGAGGTTTATCAGGCCTTGGCAGTTGGTGACACTAATTCCTATAAGCGTTCCAAGTTCTGGAGTACATACCTTGGAACATAAAAGCAGTGTTTGGAGCACACTGTGGTACTATACCCTCGTGAGCATCAGGTGGACAGTACTGAACTGGAGAAAGTAGTTTGTTGCAATTGGCAAGACAAAAAGCAAATCAACAATGTTAGACCATATTCATAATAATGTAGGTTTTTACTCCAGAGAAATTGGAGTGTTATAAAACTGGTAGTGTATATAAAACCATAAAACCGGTCTTTGTAAGTGACACAGGTGTGTCCCATTACATGGTGTATGGAGCTGTCTCTTTTTATATCTTCGGAACTCACAGAAAAGAGAAAGACCTGTGTGCTCATGTCTCACATAAGAATTGTGAATGATGGGCAAAATTCCACAAGAAGGGCAGTTTTCCTTTTTTTAATTTTCTACGATTTCCAAGCATACTTTAATGCAGAAAACTATCGCATTAAGACTTACAAAGTGAGTGATAAGATAATCCACTTGTTTTTCTTTGTATTTCAGTTTATTTAGACCACACTTACGCACATATAGTAATAAAGACTTGTGATATTCGTCGTGTCCGTGAATGCATCTTGCAGTTGTCTAGTGACAATGAGAAAGTATCGCTCCCAGGATGAAGGGACTAGAGATGTGCTTGTGAGTTGGAGATACTTATATGGTGTTGGAATTGCACTGCTGTTGATGTTTTCAGATCAGAACAAAGTTAGCAAGCTCCTTGAAGTTAACAAGCTTATTGCAAATTCCGTCTTGGCTACTGCATGCCCAATGGATGGCCCATGGAGAGCAACTTCCTCTTAAACAAATGTTGTTTCATCGTTTTTATCACTAGTTCAGGGCTTGTTTCCGTTGGTGTTTGATGAAAGTCACTTGGTTGAAATGTGATTCCAGACTGAATACTTGATACACCCTGACATAAGGAGAGTTTGAGCCCGCTGCTTTAAGTGATTTAAAGTGAGTTTAACTACATCATGGCGGAAGAACGCAAACGGTTGTTGTTCTCCAGTAGATGAGTAAATGACTTGTACAGGTGTGTGACTAACGTGTTGTTTGAGCACCAGGTTCTTCACTCCCTCCATGACCAACTGTGAGCCGCTATTCATAACTCTGGAAAAGAGCCTGCAGGAACAGGAGGAGAGATGCAAGGGGAGGGTGAGCCCACAAGGAGAAACGGGAGGACTGGGTAAGGCTGGTAATCACGAAGAATAATGCAAGGCATCAGGAGGCGAACTTACCCCATTGGCTTGACTCCACTGTTGCCATAGTTGGCTGGAGTGGCGGCCATCTTGGTAAATGCCCTGTAAAGCAAAATGAAACAAAGTGATTGGCTCTACATTTCGATGACATCCCGCCAGGAACTAAAAATGTATCCATGTAGACAAGCGCACTCCATCAAACCAGTCATCTTCTGAACAGAGTGGCAATGTTGGTGATAGACATTTTCATCAAGGTTTTCTTAGAATTGAAGAATCTTTGTCTCATGTTGACATCTTAAGTTTTGTCGACATGTTCTGTTCTCCACCGAGCTGACTCAGGAAACACCTCACCTGCTCCTGGCACTTTGGTAAAGAATTGCATGACACACGACTCAGAACTTTGACAGGGTTCATCAAATATGTGGTTCTTGCCAAAAACATGATGTGGCTCTGTGTTTTGCCATGAGTTCTTTCTTGAATTCAACAATGTTTCTCACTTTCAACCAAAGAAACCAAAGAACCAAAGAAAGTTGCCAGCGCCAGCATTTAAGAAAGAAGATGCAGTGCATTCAATGTGGAGAAGGTATGCAAACCAAGGCATAATTTTGGCACAGATTTCAAGAAAAAACAACAACATGATAACCGGGGTGGACATTAACGGATGCTCCACTTAGAACTTAAAATGCTTTTTTCCTTGTCCTTCCTCTGCAGTCAGACTTTGCAGCAGTTTTTCGGGGACATGTCAAGCTGTTGCCAAGAAGGATAAGCAAAAGTCTAAATCACCTCCCACAACATCTTTAAGTGTACAGCGCTCCTCTGGGAGTCTAGACGTTCCTTCCTTTTGAGTTTACATTCACTCACTCAGACCACTGCAAGGCATTTGGATCAAAATATGGAAAGTGGGAATGCTTAGGGGACACCTGCTTCTTCACTTCACATCCTCAGCACTGTGCCCTTGAGCAAGGCGTCAAACCCCCTGCAGGGTGTTGTTGACTTGTAATAGTACGTCCCGTCCTGTCCATTCTAACATTAATGCATGTGTGTGTGTGCGCGTATCAAATCATCCTAGCTTGTTGTGTTGTTCGAAGAAGTCTGATGAATAAAACACACTCACTTCCACTGTTTGATGTAGCTGAGGGGTGAAAGGTCGCAGCCAGCATCCAACAGAGCTGTTTTATACTGCTCCAAGTCTGACTGAAAAGATGGAACAAAGACACAAAGTTCTAGTGAGACCACAAAGATTTGCATACTTGGAAAGGGAAGAAAGTCCATAAGAAGGAGAATAAACAATAAAAGAGCATTCCTCTTCCCTTAGAAAAGACACTGGGACATGATTTACAACACGGAATGTTGCTGCTCTCATCCCTGGCACACTCCCGTCGCACAACCTGGAATGTCAATTTATGGCATGCAACCACCACCTAGCTTCAAAATTTTAGCTACCTTCTAAAAGTCCGAACTGTTTTAAAAGTATATCATATACACATATTACAATAATTCATCGGGCTCTCACAAAGGAAGTGTAGCTAACTATATTGTAATCACTCCCACTACCATGCACAAACTTTCATAATATAAAACGGTGAATCCATGGAGGACGACTTTTGGTCTGCTTCGAAGAGGTTCTGGCAAACCGTCCGGCGCCTCAAAAATGGGAAGCAGTCCCCGGTCCACACTGTGTACAGTGCTGACCATGACTGAGGATATAGTCAGACGGCGGAAGGAATACTTTGAGGCCCTTCTCAATACAACTGACATACCTTCCGTGGAGGAAGGAGAGTCCGAGGACACGAATGCGGACAGTTCCATCATCGTGGCTGAGGTATCTGGGTTAGTCAAAACACTCCCCAGGGGGAAGGCCCTGCTGGTGGACGAGTTTTGTCCTGAATTTCTGAAGGTTCTGGATGTTGAAGCTGACAAGTCTCTTTAACATCGCATGGAAGACGGGAACAATATCTACAGACTGGCGGACCGGGGACGGTCCCCTTTTCTAAGAAGGGTGACTGGAGGGTGCTCCAAATATATGGGGATGACACTCCTCAGCCTCCCTATTCCAGGGTGCTGGGGAGAAGGTACAACCATTAGTCAAACCTTGGTTACAGGAAATGCAATGTGTTTTTCATCCCGACCGCAGAACCCTGGACCAGCTCTACACCCTTGCGAGGGGTAGTTTGTCCAACCGGTCAACTTGTGTTTTGTAGACTTGGAAAAGGCATTTGACCCCGTCGTGGTGTCTTGTAGGGAGTGCTCTGGGAATACAGGATTGGATGCGTGCTTCTACGTGCCATTCGGTCCATGTGCAATCAGAGCAGGAGCCTGGTTCAGATTGCCAGAAGTAAGTCGAGCCTGTTTCCGGTGAACGTCGGCTTTTGCCAAGGCTGCCCTTTGTCACCGATTCTGTTCGCAGCCAAAGCGTTACGAGGGTGCAGTTTGGTAGTCTTAGGATCTCTTCTCTGCTACTCGCGGACAATGTGGACCTGATGGTCTCATTGGACTTTGACCTTCAGTGTTTACTGGAGCAGTTTGCAGCATGTGAAGCTTATGGGATGAGACTCAGCACCTCCAAATCCGAGGCCATGAATCTCAGTCTGAAACGGGTGGATTACACCCTCCGGGTTGGAAGTGAAGTATCTCGGGGAAGAGAGGGAAGGTTGGAGCGTGAGGTCGACAGACAGATTGGAACAGCGTCAGCAGTAATATGGTCGTGATGAAGAGAGCTGAGCTGGAAGGCAAATCTCTCAATTTACTGGTCAATCTATGTTCTATCTATCTATCTATCTATCTATCTATAGTCAGGAGCTATGGGTCATGACCGTAAGAATGAGATCGCGGATACAAGCGGCGTAAATTTGTTTCCTCCGTAGGAAGATAGGGTGAGGAGCTCAGCCATCCGGGAAGCGCTCAGAGTAGCGACGCTGCTCCTTCACATTGAGAGTAGCCAGTTGAGGTAGCTTGGGCATCTAGTCTGGATGCCTCCCTGGTGAGGCGTTCTGGGCTTGCCCAGCCGGGAGAAGGCCCCGGGGCAGACCTGGGACATACTGGAGAGATTATGCCTCACAGCTGGCCTGGTAACATCTTGGTGTCCTCCCGGTGTATCTAGAAGAGGTGGCCGGATACCGGGAGGTCTGGACTTCCCTACTGAGAGTGCTGCCCCCACGACCCGGACTTGTATATGCGAAAGAAAATCGAATAGAATAAAATAATAATGTGTGTTGCCGGCGTGTTGTAACTGAGATATGTCCTGAAATTACTTCTGTTGTCGTGCATAGCTATATAAAAACTACAGTTCAAATGAAAACTTGACTTTCTGTGGGGTGGAGGGTGCCAGGGCGCCTCCTTAATATATTAGTAGGGGACCAGTGGTCCTTTGGGTCCTACCTCAGGAGGAGGCTGCTGAGCTGTGATGTAGTAGATGATAAAGAGTCGCATCTTGTCTTCTGGAGTGCCAGCTGACACACACACACACACACACACGTTGAATCAGATTCGATGGATGTGTGTGTGTGTGTGTGTGTGTGTACACATACCATCAGGGTCACTGATGATATCCAGAAGTGATTTGTCCAGAGTGGACTTGCTCATCAGTTTCTCCTCATATTCAAAATAAACATCCAGCTTTCGACTCTGAAGACACAAACATGTCACATGATGTAGCATTGCTGTGATGTGGCGTGATAGATCACAGCCATATGTCGGCTGCTGATTCATTTGTTCATTCATTCATTTTCTATACCGCTTGTGCTACCTTAATCTGGTCCAGCACGGCTGTGGCCACGTTGGTGTGCAGGTCAATCAGACGTTTCTTCTCCAGCAGCTCAGGCAGCGAGCTAAGCAACAAATACACAAATGTGTTTAGTGGTGTGGCAGGCCTGTGAAAAGTTTTAGAATTTCAAAATTCAATTCAAGAGATGAATTTGAATTTAAATTGACTCCACCCCAGAGGATTTTGAATTAAATTTGAATTACAGAATTCATCAGTCTAAGAATGAAACATTCAACAAACATCTGGCATATTTTGTACATATTTTGGAGGTATCAGTAGCACAGGAAAATCCTTAAAAGAGCGATGCAGTCATATGCACAGGTAGACATTTGGACACCCCTAATGGAGGATGTTTTGTTTCAGAAGCTACTGCAGTTTCTGTGCTGCTGCCACAAGACAATTTCACTACCAATGAAGCAGTGGGTCAGTACCTGACGGCGGAGGTGAGCTTGGCGGTGTTGTCTGACAGCATGCTAATGGCGCCATCGTCCTCGCCCTCCAAGCCCTGCCCACAAAGACACAAAGAGCTCAGCTGTTGGTACTGTGCGAAGGTCCACACAGAGATTGGAGGGGGGGGTCCCTCACCATGATGCTCTTTAGACGTTTGACCTCGTCCTCCTGTGCTCTGTACGTGTCCAGCTCCTCCTGGACCGACTCGGCCACCTCTGGAAAAGGACTGCAAAACGAGGCAAGTCACAAAGTGTAGGGCAATCAGGCAGGCCCGGTGGGGTCTCCACCGACTCACCTGCCCTTATGCTTCTGCCAGAACTTGTCTGCAGCTGTCAGGTCATACGTCCGCCTGCTCTTCTTTTTTGGTCTGGCGCCAGCAGGAGAAGGCTCTGCCCCTATGCCATCCTCCATCACCACCCTGTTGAGATGGAAGTCCTGATGGACAGACCCACAAGATTATTCTACTTGCCACACTTTTCACAGATGATTGACAGCTCACCAGAACATCGTGGATCAGTGCTTGATAAGTCCAGGTGTGGTGAAGGGGCGTGGCCATGTCGATGTTGCGGTCAGCCAGAACAAATAGAGGTCTCTGAAAGCTGCACAGGAAGAGACAAGAGTGCAGTGCATAATGGGAGATCACCTCTGACCACCTTGGTTTTACCTGAACTGTCCGGCTGCCATGTTGTCTCCTGTGAAGAGGCTGTTTCTGGCGTCACGCAGGTTCTCACGAAGCTTCTTATCCAGCTTCTATGACAGATGTGCAACAAGTTTTACACAACAGTGTCTCTTCTGTTCTCAAGCGGGTATGTCTGCAGGAAAGCCAACTGTAATGGGATGAGTCCTCCTCAGTAACATTTCACAAATGTTCCTTCAAAGTGGGCAGGGCACCCCTCTAAGGCAATAGTACAACAGTGGTCCCATCTCGGCCCGATTCCACCAGGACAAAATTTATTATCAGCAAGTACTGGTTCACTCACCACGGCCACCATCTCTGCTGCGTTCCCACGAGGACAACGAATGATTGGCACAGCACCTGCTCACACAGACACAAATAACTTCAGTGTACATGGACATTTTGAAGACGAGCGCTATGTATCGGCTAGCAGGGTCACACCCAGCGTGACGAAGAAGCAGAAGAGGCTATCCACGATAGTGTCCATGATGGCCTCCATGTCTGTGTCCTGTACATCTCCTCTGTTGATAGCTGCAAGAGGACACAACAGCATGGTTATGATGTGTGTCACATGGTCGTGCTGGTGTGGTCACTCAGTCACCGTGGTAGGAAATGAGCTCCTTGTTTTGATGGCAGAGGATGAACATGTCGTCCTCCAGAGTGATGAAGTTCAAGTACTGGTCATACACCTGACACACACACGCACACACACACACACACACACACACACACACCAGTGGTCAGTGATAATAAACAACTTTACGTGTTAGGAGCATTTTTCTAGAGAGTAACCATGATAACCTTGGTAACTTGGCTGACGGCATTAGCAGCCAGAGCGGCGCTGGCAATGTCCTCCAGTTTACTTCTACTGATGGCCGAGATGAAGTTCAGGTAGTATGACTCGTACAGCTGGTTTCTCAAGTCCTATTCACACACACACACACACACAAGGTCCTCCATTGTCCAGTGATAACAACATCTTGGCTTTGTCACCACCTTCAGGACAAATTACAAATTTTACCCAGCATGCATGTTTTGTGTGTGCTTTAAGAGATTTCATCTGGTTTGCAGCCTCCATGCCTATTTGTTAACGTCAAGCAGCCACTGAAAGTTCTTTTGGTCACTGTGTTAGCGTGCATAATCTAACATGCACACCTGACAGATCCTGTCGATATTCTCCTCTGAGGGCATGACAAAGTAGATGGCCGGGACATCGGGAATGGGATCTCTGTCGGAGTGAAGCAGTCTGAAAGCGCAGACAATCCGTTAAAAACACCTCACCTGCTATGGCTGTGCGGTCAGTAGCAAAAATGTTTACATGAACTTGTCTTACATGTCTACACCAGGAGGACTGGCTGACATATAAATCTGAATTTATCTGAATCAATGATGTTTGAGTGTGTGTGTTGATTACAGATGCAGTGTGATTCCCATGTCTCTTAGCTCTTTGACAGACAACAGAGGTGAGATGATGTCCTGACCAAAACGGTCGTAGATCAACACCTACAGGCAAACATAGGTCACAGAGACAATGACTGCACATTTACTTATAGCCTCTCCCCTTGTCTTGACCTCCAACAGGAGTAAAAACCTTTGTTTGCCAGAGTAAACAAGAAAGAGACCAATAAGTCTTATTGGTCTTTTTTGACAAAATGTTTCACTTACTCCTGAAAAATTAAGACTTTACCTTCCATACTGGCTCGGCTGCAGTGTTCTTCACAGGGGGAGCATTGAAGTTCAACATGCGCCTCAAAGCGACTAAAGATCGAAAAAACACAACCATAACTAAATATACAAACTATAACACGAATTAATGCCACATTGCGCACAACTTCTTGTCAATGACCTTTCATTTTTGTACATTACTGTGAGAAGGTGTAAACTTAAATAACGTTAGAGATCTCCAAAGTGTGGCCTGGGGGCAGTAATTAATGTAAAGCACAAAACCAAGATGCGGGTGTTTTGTTCAGATAACTTGGCCTATGTTCGCCTATAATGGATTACAACATGTAACTAAGTAGCCCTGCATCCCTTCGTTGCTCTGATTGAGACCACTTCTCGTGTTTTGAAGTTGTCAGACTGCGAGAAATGGAGTATTTGCTCACGCAGAGCTGTACAGAAAACAATTATCCATTGCCTCCGTCCATTGCGAAGTGCAATTATTATTATTGTTGTTACACGACGCTTCGCTTTTAGGTATGTTGTAGTTATGTAGTATGTAGTATTTTGACACAAAGTGGCTGATATGAGAAAGTGCGCATCACCCCTTTAGCTAAAGGCAGCAAATTCGTTTAAACGAGGCCTGGCACTCGTTTAAACTTGTGTTGTGTCAAACTCGACAACGCTCCACTCTTAACTGCCCTACTGCGCAGGCATGTCGCTGAGAAAGGTTACAAATGAGGTAAAATGCAGAGTTTAACCGACCTGTCTGCTTCTCCCGTACTGACGCCGCCATGTTGGATGTTGTTGGCGGTGACGGAAGTGTAATGACGTGTCAACTAGTGATGGGTGGTTCATGAACGATTCGTTCACTTTTTAACAATTCTTAAATGTGACTCGGGAAGAACGAATCGTCTCGGGGAGTGATTCGTTCAGTCGCGCATGCGCTTTTGCGTAACATCCTATCTGTTCTGTAGTTCACCATCAGTTCACCTGTTTAGAATCTTCGGGTTTGAGTCGTTCTTTCATTACGCGACAGCCTCATAAGCCTAAACTATGCTGCCTGAGCCGGAAAGATAATTGATTAGTTCACCTCTCGAGTCTTCGGGTTTGAGTCATTCGTTCATCACGTGACAGCCCTATACGCCTAACCTATGCTGCATGAGCCGGAAAGAGAATTGATTAGTTCGTCTCTCGAGTCTTCGGGTTTGAGTCGTTAGTTTTTTTGCCACGTGACCACTTTTCCGATCAGTACAGCAGTCAAATACTAAAGTAAAACTCTTTATGTAGAAATTATCACAAAACCATTGAAAAGATGTGTAAAACGCATTTTCCTCATTTGTGACATTGTAATTTTGTAATTTAATGTTTCTTGAGAAGCTGTGATTTTTTTATATTAAAAAAACTGATATAAATGAAATGAAGTTGCCTAATTTGTTATTTTTTTGTCTTTGTCCATCAGTAAGCAAACCATAGCCTAATAAAACAAACAAAGCCTACAATTTCCTTATATTTAATAATTTACTTAAATTTTAAAATCATACATTATTCGATAGTAATGCTCATTTTTACTGTATAATAATTGTTTTTCCTATTCAGACTTGATATATTTGTACAGCTCACATGGCGCTGTCACGCCATGTGTTAGATGGATAATGAGAAGATGCCTGAGGAATGGAGGAGAAGTGTGCTGGTGCCAATTTTTAAGAACAAAGGAGATGTGCAGAATTGTGGCAACTACAGTGGAATAAAGCTGATGAGCCATACAATGAAGTTATGGGAAAGAGTAGTTGAAGCTAGACTAAGGCAAACGTGTGCATTTGTGAGCAGCAGTACGGTTTTATGCCAAAAAAAAAAGTATTTGCAGTATGCAGATGCAGTATTTGCTTTGAGGCTGTTTATTGAGAAGTACAGGGAAGGTCAGAGGGACCTGCATTGTGTTTTTGTAAATCTGGAGAAAGGTTATGACAGGGTGCCCAGAGAGGAACTGTGGTATTGTATGAGGAAGTCTGGAGTGGCAGAGAAGTATGTTAGAGCGGTGCAGGACATGTACGAGGACTGTAAGACAGTAGTGAGGTGTGCTGCAGGTGTGACAGAGGAGTTCC